>JAJIBD010033187.1:0-25201 GCA_021461705.1 Cryptotis parvus | reverse complement strand
CCCATGCCGTATTTGATATGCCAATACCAGTAAAAATTTGGTATTTGGTATTTGATATTCCAAATATCAGTAACAATTATAGACCTCATTCCCATGACCTGATGCAATGGTTTGAGGGCTCTTTATGTTCCTGGAGCAACGCAGATGCCCTTGGGCTCTACAAGCATGAGATAGGACATAGACATATGGAGATGTTACTGGTGCCCACCCGAACCAATTGATGATGAACGGGAAGACAGTGATATAGTGTGATTGATTGAGTTATATGTTTTAAATCATCCTGTGTCTCTGGAATAACCACACTTAGTTCCAATAAAAATCTTTTTTTAGTTATAAATTGATTCTTACAAAATATTGCATAATATGATTTGCTTTGGAGGAACTGCAATGAATCTTAAGGCCTATCTTATTTAAGTTGCTTTTTAGCTATGAAGTTAAAAGAATTATTTCCTCACCATTTAGCCCCCTAGAAATTGTGACTTACCCAAAGTCACACAAAAATGATTAGTGACAGTTCTGGGACTCTTGGATTATAATGGATCTTAGAACTCACAGCATACCATTCTTTCTACACCAGATCCAGAGTCCATAACAACCTGAAATGTCTGTTTGTTTATCAAAATGCTTTGGATCTTGCTGCTGTTGCTTGTTGTGGTACATTGCATGAGCTTCTGATGTACCAGGGGAAGCAAATTAAGCACTGTAATTTGCATTATCTTAATAATACAACAGTAAAAACAAATTCATCTGCATTTATGTTGTTCATGGTTTGAATGTGCATCTTACATATATGCCTATTAAAATATATTATTATATTTAATAAAATATAAATACAAATGATCAATAAAGCCATGCTCTATGTAGCCTAATTTGTCAACCAATTTGAAACTACTATGTGAATTAGAGCGCTCTATAATATATTTTTTTGGAAATTGAAAAAGTTCTTAATATTAACAAAGCTTGAGCCCATATTTTAAGTCTCCTTTGCTGCCCATACATTATCACCTGTACTTCTGTCTCCATTGAATGTGTTAAATGTTAATAATGATATGTAATACAGAACCTACCACTAAGATCCCTAAGCAATTGATGCATTTTGCACTTAAAGAAATAAAAGCAGAAAGCAGTCAAATGATGACATTCCTGAGTTTGGAACAGGGAGCTGGATTTAGAAAACGAGTCTCGGATTGGCTTTTTATAATGGAGTTCTTGGTATGGATGTTTCTCATGAGCAATTACAACAATAAAGGAAATTTTCTCCTCAGACTCTTGCATTGATTCACTTCAGCTCTGTGAATCCGAACAGCCATTGTGTTGGTCGATAATAACACTTGATCTTGGATGCTGTAAATTTAATATAGAGGAGAAGATAGATCAATATTTTGATGTTGAGGAGGTTCATTTATTGGTTGCTTGTCCTCAGACACTAAATGAAATCAAGAACTGGAGAAATGCAAGGAATAATATTTATGAATCCCATTTAAGTTATGTGGGGAGTAGTAGCTAATGAAAAAAGTTACAAGGAATGTTTATTTATTATGACACATTTTCCTGCATTATCATTTCTTTTTGTTACATTGGTCTTGCATCTCCCTGATGATTAGTGATGAAGAGCATCCTTTCATATACCTTTTGGCCATTAGAATTTCTCCATTTGGAAGGTCCTGTTCTTTCTTCTCCCCATTTTTTGATGGGGTTCGCTGTTTTCTTCTTATAGAGTTCTTCCACCGCCTAATATATCCTGGATATTAACCCCTTATCGAATGGGAAGTAAGTGAATATTCTTTTCCCAATCTGTGGGCTCTCTCTGTATTTTGGTCATTGTTTCTTTTGAGATGCAGAAGCTTTTCAGTTTTATATAACTCTATTTGTTTATCTTTGCTTCCATTTGCTTTGTCAGTTCTGTTTCATCTTTGAAGATGCCTTTACTTACTTTTTTAATATTTTATTATGCCATCGTGAGGTATACAATTACAAAAGATGTTCATAAGATGTTTTCATATTTGTGTTTCAGTCACACAGTGTTCCAGCACCCATCCCTCCCCTCCACCAGTGCCCATTTCCCACCACCAATGTCCTGATCCCTCCTCTCTCCCCTAGCCTGCCTCTATGGCAGGTTCTTTATTTCTTTTCTCTTTCTCTCTTTCTCTTTTCCTTCCCTTCCACATTGGGATTAAAATACATACATTAAGATGTTGTCATGTGTTTCTTTTTGCCTGTATTTAATGCTCAGTTCTAGGTTGGTATTAACACTATCGACAATTATTAGTACACTGTTCCATTCTCTCTGTCTTACCTAGTCTCTGACTCCCACATGTTTGTGATAATTTCCACTTTTTTTTTCATAATGCCTAAAATGTATTTATTTATTTTTAATTTTTATTATACCACAGTGAAACATACAATTACAAAGGTGTTCATAATTGGTTCTTGGTAATACAGTATTCCAGCACCCATCCCTTCACCAGTGCTCCATTTCCACCACCAATGTAACCCACCCCTCCCACCCACCCCCCAGGCTGCCTTAATAGCAGGTACCCCAGTTTCCTCTCTTTCTCTCTCTGTCTCTCTCTCTGTCTCTGCATCTCTCTCCCTCTTATTTTACATTGTGGCTAGCCCTGCAGGTATTTAGAAGAACTCCCTGATCCATGTTTCACCTGACCTTGGATATTGTTATCATAATATGTATATATATATATATATATATATGTATATACATTTTATGTCATGCAAATAAATGCAGTCATTCTATATCTATCTTTTCCTTTTGGCTAATTTCACTGAACATGATCCTCTCCATGTCCATCCATTTATAGGCAAATTTCATAATTTCAGTTTTCCTAACAGCTGCATAGTATTCCATTGTATAGATGATTTTAGATTCAGTGTCGTAAAATGTTTTAACTATGTTTTTCTATTTATATAAGGGTTCACTCACACATGCGTGGGAGGGGCCACAGTGGCAAACTTGGAGAGGTATTTGGGATCCTCTGCCCTTTCCTCCACCTCCATGTCAGCTAACCCGGAAGACAGACAAGCCAGACCCACAGGTCCATCAGCGCACTCTTAGATAGTACTAGATGTTGAGATCAAGTCCTTCCCAGGATCTTTTTACATTTATACGCTGTATAAAGTTCTCAGGCAGGTTCTAACTGTGACCCGTCATACTAGTGAGCCTAGCAGGAAGCCAGAGCAACCCCCACACCATGAGGTCAGTCATTTTCAACATCCAGACTCCACAGCTCCTCAGAGCTCCACCCAAGAAAACCTGATCTTTCCCCTTTTGAGTTTCATCAGTAAATGTTCGCGATGAGAGCCTTCTACTGAGAGTATACCACCTACATGGCAGAGCCTGGCAAGCTACCAGTGTTTTATTTGATATGCTAATAACCAGTAACAATTATGGTCCTCATTTCCATGATCTAAAGGAATTGTTTGAGGGTTCTTCCTGTTCCTGGAGAAGGCAGATACCCCTGGAGTACACTTGCTTGCAACGGGACATATGGAAATGTTACTGGTGCCCGCACGAGCAAATCAATGAACAAGTGATACAAGTGAAGTGCTCTTTTTCTTCCCATGTATATTCATAAATCCTTTCACTTTGGTCAACTAGATACATATTTCATGACCTCATATAATAGGAACTTATAACTCATCTTTTTTATTCTATAAAATAAAGCAACTAAGGTTATATCCCCTGGCTCCAGTTATTTACTTACTGTTTAATATACAGAGAGCATGGAGTTGAAGGGCTAAGAAAATTCTTTTGTTTTAACAGAGAGAGACAGAGAGAGAAAGAGAGGAAACTGGGGTACCTGCTATTAAGGCAGCCTGGGGTAGGTGGGAGGGGGTGGGTTACATTGGTGGTGGAAATGGGGGGCACTGGTGAAGGGATGGGTGCTGGAATACTGTATTACCAAGAACCAATTATGAACACCTTTGTAATTGTATGTTTCACTGTGGTATAATAAAAAATTAAAAATTTTTTATTTTTAATTTTTGGGCAGTGTGTATGCCCAAATTGTCCTGGAACAATGTATTCCACAGGTTAATTTTTGTATGCAGTCCCCTGAGGAACCCTGAAAAACAAAGAACTTTTTATTCATTCATTCTGGAAATAAAGCATTCCGTTTCCCCTTTAAGAGATGTGTATGTGTGTGTGTGAGAGAGAAGGTGAGAGAGAGAAAAAAGAAAGATTAAATTCCAGTTAAAGTTCTACACTGCAAAAATTGCCTTGAATTAATTTCAGCTGTGATCTGATTCCCCAATTTTATTGCCCTACCAACTTGATTTAAATTGATATTATTCAAACCCACATTGGGTTTGGGAAATGCTAACCTGTTGAATTCTTTGTTTTAACATGATAACTTTACTTTTTTATGTTTTATGACTTAGCTGGAAGCAAACAAGTAATTACAAAAGGGAAAATTATATAAAGTTAAATATAATTATATTTCTTCAAGCCTTCTTTTAAAAGAGAAACATGTAAATATTCATATAAAGTTGACTAAAGGGTGAAAGACCTTATTGCTTCAATACCGTAGCACTTATTTTATATTAGCATTACATCTATAAATGCACTTTCCACATACAACGAATCTCACTTTTTACTTTCCTTATACTTTCTGGTGGTTTCACATCAAAGCCAGGTTTACTTGTTCTAGCATCTGCATGAATTCATTGGGATGTTTACTACCTATTTTGATCACAAGAATACTGCTAATCTGTTTCAGAATAAAACTTTGAAACAAACATTAAAATATTTTGAACATCAAATAATATTCTTGATATTTATCAGTTTAGAAGGAATTTTCATTAGTGGACTACTTTCTGCTATTGAAATCTTACATGAAATTCAATACATGCAATTCCAAATGCAATTTCATAATCTAATGTTTTGTAATATGTTCTTATTATTTTGCCTTTAAAAAATAACTGAAGAGGTACAATTTAGATAATTTGATTCTAATTATTCTGATATATTAGATAGAGTTTGTTTTTTTAATGAAATTTGGTCAGTTGCATTAATGAATTTAGCAAATATTTCAAATTATTTTATGATACTCGAATACAGGAGTTAGGATTTTTTTAAAGTAATTAGATTATAGTTTTTTGACTCTAAAGCAGGGCTTTGCTATTGAATTATTTTCTTAAAATTTTAAATGTGTGTGTGAATAATAAAATAAAATACCAGAATAATTGGTTTACTGTAAAAAAAAAAAAAACAAAAATTTCTGGTTTCAAACATAGTTTCAAAATTATATATTGTTATGTATATGTTTTTAGTATTATAAGCATAAAGAAGCTAGGTAGTTAGTTTAGTGTTTTATTCCTAACTTATGTAATGAATGTGAAGATTGAGAGGCTGTACATTCAAGTTTGTATGGATATTTTAAAATTATTTCTTATTTTTAAGTTATTTTGGTAGTTATAAATTCTCGTGGCATATTTTCAGAAATGTGTCTTTTTTTATTGTCTAAAATGCCTGAAACTATTGTCTTATTTATGAGGAAAGTGATAGTTGCATTGGTTTTCCTTCCCATGTCAATTCAGATTGCTCATTTGTGGGCAATTCTTTTTCACTTTACATTCTAACAAGGATTTGTCTTTTGCCAAGGTGCCAGTTATCCACATTCCTTTATTATAATGTGTCTCACTTTAATCTGACCAATAAAAACAGAATAATTTGTTGGTTGGGGCTTTCTTTCCACAATTATTACTTTTTTGTGAATAGCCTTCTTTAGGAAGCTAGACTCTTCTATAATCTTTTACTAGGGAAATATTTGTGTCATCAATATTTCTTAGCTTGCTTGTGCTCAGACTCCAACATAAATACCTGAAATAAATAAAAGTCCAATTACGTGAAACGGAAAAGTATCTTGTTTATTCGATTTTTTTTCTTTTGCAATTACAGATGTCATCCACACTGTAGGACCAATAGCCAGAGGCCATATAAATGGTTCCCACAAGGAAGACCTTGCAAATTGCTATAAATCATCTCTGAAGCTGGTGAAAGAAAATAATCTCCGATCTGTTGTAAGTACTTTCACCTTCCTTCTCCAGGCTTTATATTTTTAAAAATAATTTTGTTCCTAATGAGGTCAAAAATCTTTTCTCAAAGTTGGGAAAGCTAAATTCAGGGATCATAGTAATTGATGTAGATTAATACTGATTATCATAACTCCTGCTATCCTGATTATGTACTTAATTTGGGGATTTAAAATGATAAGATCTCGAAACTGAAGCAATCTCATCTACTTTCTTCTCTAATTTTTCATTTAATCTGAAGATAATAAGATTGTGGTAGTGGTTAACGTACTTAGAGAAGGAAACTGACAAGTGCTTTAGCTTACTGTAATACTAAGTATTTAATTAGATATTAATCACTATGCATGTTGAGGGCTCAGTTTAACGTTTCTTTATTGCACTTGCATATGCAACAACAGCTTCTGAAGTAACTCATCAGCAGGAATTCATTGTGTGATGTATTGAAAGTTGTTATTCTATTAGACTTATGTATTTATTTTTCTAAACTATTGCTCTAGTTGGGTCTGACACATCACTTTTAAATTTTGTCAATTTAGACAGAGTTCAGAAAATGTGTATCTAATCTATTTCTTTACCAGTAAGTTAAGATAAAAGGGAAGTGTTCTTTAGCTGACTTTGTAGATATTTTTTCACCTTGATTTCTTTTGTAGCATACTCTATATTTATTATATGTCTATTACAGCAGAAACATAGAACTATGAAAGAAGTGAGAGTGTAAATACACAATAAAATTTAAGAAAAATCCCTTGCTTCCTTTCAAATAGATTACAATATTCTCTAAAATTCTTGATCAGGAAGTTAGTTAACTTGTGACTTCTTTTGAGTGAATGAACCAGAGGAAACAGTAAGAGTCAGGCACATTTTGACAACCCTGAGTGATTGCTATATGTATTCATGAGTGATACAAATACAAAATGTCTTTATCAGGGTACATCGGTGCATGTTTTAAAATTAAGGGTACATTTTTTCAGATTCATTATAGATCCTTTTTTTTTTTTTTTAATTAATTTTTTTATTTTTACAATTACAAAGATATACAATTAAAAAGTTCATATTTGGGTTTTGGTCGTACAGTGTAGCAGCACCCATCCCGCCACCAGTGCCCATCTCCCACCACCAACGTCCCCGGTTCCCCCCCCCTCCCCCAGCCCTCCTCCATGGCAGGTTCTTTATTTCTTTCCATTTCTCTATCTTTCTCTTTTCCTTCCTCCCCAGACTATGGATTACAAAACATACATTAAAGGGTTGTCATGTGTATCCTTTTGCCTCTATTTAATGCTCAGTTCTAGGTTGGCATTAGTACCCTCACAATTGTTAGCACACTGTTCCATTTTCTGTCTTACCTAGCCTCTGACTCCCACACGTTTGTGATAATTTCCACCTTTGCCAGAACCTCCTGATGTATGTTTCACTTGACCTTGGATATTGGTATCATAATATGTACCTATATATTTATGTTATGCAGATAAATGCAGTCATTCTGTAACTGTCTCTCTCCTTCTGGCTAATTTCGCTCAACATAATCTTCTCCATGTCCATCCATTTGTAGGCAAATTTTATAACTTCATTTTTCCTAACAGCTGCATAGTATTCCATTGTGTAGATGTACCAAAGCTTTTTTATCCAGTCATCTATTTTCGGGCACTCGGGTTGCTTCCAGATTCTGGCTATTGTGAATAATGCTGCTATGAACATAAAAGTAGGGATGGTGTTTCCGCTGCGTATTTTTGGTTTCCCAGAGTAGATTCCCAGGAGTGGTATGGCTGGGTCAAATGGGAGTTCAATTTCTAGTCTTTGGAGGAATGTCCATATTGTTTTCCAGAAAGGCTGTACCAGCCGGCATTCCCACCAACAATGGATGAGTGTCCCCTTTTCCCCACACCCACGCCAGCACTTGTTGTTCTTGTTCTTTTGAATATGTGCCAGTCTCTGTGGTGTAAAATGGTATCTCATTGTTGTTTTGATTTGCATCTCTCTGATGATTAGTGATGATGAGCATTTTTTCATATGTTTTTTGGCCATTCGAATTTCTTCCTTGCTGAAGTTTCTGTTCATTTCTTCTCCCCCATTTTTTGATGGGGTTGTTTGTTTTCTTCTTGTAGAGTTCTACCAGTGCCTGATATATCCTGGATATTAACCCCTTATCAGATGAGTATTGGGTGAATATTCTTTCCCATTCTGTGGACTGCTTTTGTATCTTAGTCACTGTTTCTTTTGAGGTGCAGAAGCTTTTTTAGTTTCATGTAGTCCCATATATTTATCTTTTCTTCTAGTTGCTTTGTTAGAGATGTTTCATCTTTGAAGATGCCTTTAGCTTCAATGTCATGGAGGGTTTTTCCTATATTTTCTTCAATGTACTTTATGGATTCAAGTCTGATATTGAGATCTTTAATCCACTTTGATCTGATTTTTGTGCATGGTGTTAGACACAGGTCCAAATTCATTTTTTTACATGTCTCTGCCCAGTTTTCCCAACACCACTTATTGAAGAGGCTTTCCTTACTCCATTTTAGACTCGTTGCACCTTTATCAAAGATTAAATGATCATGTGTTTGAGGTTGGGTGTCAGGATACTCAATTCTATTCCATAGGTCCACGGGTCTGTTTTTATTCCAATACCATGCTGTTTTAATTACTACTGCCTTATAGTACAGTTTGAAGTTGGGTAAGGTGATGCCTCCCCATCTTCTTTTTCCCGAGGATTGCTTTAGCTATCCTTGGGGGGGTTTACCGTTCCATACAAATTTCCAAGATTGTTTGGTCAATTTCTTTGAAGAATGTCATGGGTATCCTCATAGGGACTGCATTGAATCTGTATAGAGCTCTAGGGAGTATTACCATTTTGACAATGTTGATTCTCCCCATCCATGAGCAGGGAATGTGTTTCCATTTCCTTGTGTCCTCTTTTATCTCTTGGAGCAGTGTCTTGTAGTTTTCTTTGTACAGGTCCTTTACACACTTGGGTAAGTTGATTCCTAGGTATTTGATTTTCTGTGGCACAATTGTGAATGGAATTGTTTCCTTAATATCCCTTTCTTCTCTTTCGTTATTTGTATATAGGAAAGCCACCGACTTTTGGGTGTTGATTTTGTATCCTGCCACTCTACTATATGCGTCTATTGTTTCTAGGAGTTTTTTGGTAGAGAGTTTAGGGTTCTCTAGGTATAATATCATGTCATCTGCAAATAATGATAGCTTGACTTCTTCCTTGCCTATCTGGATGCCCTTGATGTCCTTTTCTTCTCTGATTGCTATCGCAAGTACTTCCAGTACAAGAAGATTATACATCATGACCAAGTAGGATTCATCCCGGTATGCAAGGATGGTTCAACACTCTCAAGTCAATCAACATAATACATCATATCAATAAGAGAAAAAAAAAAACCATATGATCCTATCAATAGACGCAGAGAAAGCATTTGACAAGATCCAGCACCCGTTCATGATTAAAACCCTCCAGAAAATGGGAATTGAAGGGACTTTCCTCAAGATAGTTACAGCCATCTACCAAAAGCCCACAGCGAGCATCATTCTCAATGGGGAAAAGTTGAAAGCCTTCCCCCTGAGATCAGGGACAAGACAAGGTTGCCCACTCTCACCCTCTTTTATTCAATATAGATCCTTTTAATATTTGCATTTAACAGTGCAGAAGTTTTGGGGCCGGAGCGATAGCCCAGCGGGTAGGGCGCTTGCCTTACGGCAGCGCCGGCCTGTGCCGGCCGGGGTTCGATCCCCCGGCATCCCATATGGTCCTCCGAGCACCGCCAGGAGTAATTCCTGAGTGCAGAGCCAGGATTAACCCCTGAGCACTGCCGGGTGTGACCCCAAAAGCAAAAAAAAAAAAAAAAAAACAGTGCAGAAGTTTTCTTCTGTTTTTATTTTTTTTAATTTTCTTCGTAAAAAAAAATCAGTCAATTAGCCCAATTTCTGTTTTAGAGCAGAAAGCTGAAGTTCAAACAGAACAGACAAGACCCCCTACAAAACCACTTGCCATTTTTTTTCTTTTGCTGATATTCATAAAAATCAAAACAGGTGTGCACATTGAGAAAATATTTTTTTTCAATATGACTTTTTGATTTAAAAATAAAAGAGAACAGAAATGCTTGGAAAAATTGATATGTATAAAATTTTTCAGCTTGGGAAATATTGATTTGAAACCTCAAACAGATTTGCTGACAAAGTAATTGGCATTTCTAATAATTGTTTAAACAAGTAAGGAGAAAGGGGAGGCTAGTCCATTAGAAACTGGGGGTGTAGGGTAGAGACATGGAAAGTACACATTTTTAAAAAAACTGGAAAGGGATTCACCCTAACTATGATGATCTTAAAACTAATCACATTTTAGTGCATTGTGTACTATGATAATTAAGGAATGGAACATTTGTGGACAAAGTTAACTCTTATCAGATGACCTGCTGCTCTACCAAAACAATAGTCATGATGAATTGGGAATAGATCTTAACATCTTTGATGATGATTTTGAAGGGTTAATTGTATGTATACTGGATCAAATTAGCAGGTGGTGCTAAACTGAACTCATTCCAACAGTAGTAAATATAAATGGAGATGGGAAATATCAGCGAAATGTGAAGCAAAATGTCGAGCTAAATTAATCACCATATTCTTGCATAGTTGACTGGAATTGTCAACAAATGCCTTGTCTTTATTTACAAAAAAATGGAACTTCATTTTTTCCTTTAGCTCTCTCTTTCTTCTCTCCTTCCTTTCTTCTATTTAATTTTTATTTTTGTGTCACACTCTGTGATGCCTCAGGGGTTACTCCTGGCTCTGCAATCAGAAATTACCTCTGTTCCTATCTGAATTTAAGGAATTTATGAATTCTTCATAATTTACATTAAAGATATAAATTTATATTCTCCATATAGAATGTCGTGTTATTTATCATCATTATGTTAATAAGAATGATGTCATAAATTTCTTGCATTTTGAGAAGAAATGGAATACATTCTTAGATATCTTATTATTACATAGTTTTGAGTCTTGTACTTCCAAATTTATGATAACAAATAGGAAGACATGATTGGTAGTAAAGCCTAATTTTAATTGAAAACAACTTAAACTCATTTATATGCTTAATATGTCTTTATAAACCCTTTTTTTCAGAGTGTGATCGTGTTAGCTGTACCAATTACTGATTGGTACAGTAATATAAGTCATGGAACTATTTTTTAAACTTATTTTTCACTCAGAGAATCAAGAAATTTACTACTATTATCTCAGACCTGAAAAATCATTAAATTATCATTGTTATCAGATGTGAAAATAAGTTTAAGATACTGCTTAAAAAATGCAATTTAAATAAAGCTAATTGACAAAATCATTGCAAATGTAAATATTTTCCTATGTTATGACTTGAAAATTTTTTGAAATTGAGAAACTTTCTGTTTTGATATCTATTTTAATAACCAAATCTCTAATCATATCAATATAATGCTTTTTAAGTAATGCTTCTTATATCACATTTGTTTTTTTGGGCCACACTCTGCAGTTTTTGGGACTTAATTCTGATTCTCTTCTTAGAGGTCACTCTTGATGGTGTTGAAGGTATCATATTTAATATTTTTAAATTTTATTCAATCCATATGATATTTATTTTAGAAGTTAAAAGAATCAATTATAATATCTATTAACATAATCTTATTAAATTAGACTATTAGAAATTACTATCAAACTAATATACTTATATAATGGCACAGAACTTCAGGTTACTATTCAGTTTATATGTTGAGTTGAATTAAATTATGCTAATTTTCTTAAAACAAATAACTTTATTAAATGTATAATGTTTACATGTTTAAATACACTATTATATTATGATTTTTTTTCTGTTTGACAATAATACTATAAAATGCTATAGAAATGAGTCAGGAATAGTCACTAAAATGACAGAGATCATGGTTTATGGATATTCCAATATCTAAAATTTGGTATCTGGAACTGATGGTCTCTTGCAGCCTAAAAGCAGACACGTTTCTGCAGTGGGCAAGGCACTTGCTTTGCATATGGTGAACCCAGGTTCAAACCCAGCACCACATATGCTCTCCCAAGCACCACAATTGATATATGAGCCTGAGCACTTCTGGGTGTTCTCCCACTAAACAAAAATAGTTAAAATAGACTGAAAAGGGAGCGGAGCAATAGCACAGCGGGTAGGGCATTTTCCTTGCATGCTGCCAACCCGGATTCTATCCCTGGCATCCCATATGGTCCCCGAGCACCACCAGGAGTAATTCCTGAGCAAAGAGCCAGGAGTAACCCCTGAGCATTGTCGGGTGTGACCCAGAAAGCAAAAAAAAAAAAAAAAAAAGACTGAAAATTCATATATTGACTTTATTAGAGCCATATAATAGGCTGCAGAGATACCTGTTTCACTCTAATTTGTCCAGAGATATAGGTTCGTCAAAGTTTTACTCTGGAGGTAAAACAAATGATATGTTTTTAAAAAGATATTATGCATTATTAATACCTACTACATAGAAATATATTTTAAGTTATCATCTAAGAATTTAAGAGTCCCAACCTACATCTAAGAGTCCCACAAGACAGCAACTATTTCGAGCCCAGGTATGACTGATCCAGAGACTCAGATACACGGGGAAGAGCTGCTACTGGCTTTCCCTGTGCGCAGCTGACATGAGGTGCCCAGGAGGGAAGGCATTTCTGGCCCTTGCCTGCCATCCCAGCAGAGCCTCACAAGAAGCCAGAGGAACCCCCCACACAATGAAGGCCACCATTTTCAACATCCGGACTCTACAGCTCATCAGCGCTCTATCCAGCAGAAAAGTCCATCTTTTCCCACAAAGCATCCTCATGGTTCATAAATAAATGCACGAGATGAGAGCATACTAGTATCCCATCCACACGGCAGAGTCTGGCAAGCTATCCATGTCCTGTTTGATATGCCACAAACCAGTAACAATTATAGACCTCATTCCTATGATCTGAACGAATGGTTTGAGGCTCTTCATGTTCCTGGAGCAAGCAGATGCCCTTGGGCTACTCTAACACATTACAGGATTTATAGAAATGTTACTGGTGCCCACTCAAGAAAATTGACTAACATCAGGAAGAAAAGTGATACAAGTGATACAAGTGATCATCTAAGATTTTGGAAACATCATGGTTAACTGCAAATACATATTTGGTTTCCCCTAAACTTCCAGACATATAAAACATCAAGATCTTCACATTATTATTATTTGAAAATTATTTGTCATTCTTTTATTTCTTCTAAATATTTTGTGACAAATGTCTGCAATTCTTTAACTATTGAATAACTTAATATGGTCAGACATAATTCTTCCTCTTCAATTTATCTTAAGAATGAAAATACACAGGCGATCAGGACATAATTAATTTTCTAATACCTTCATATCAAGAAATTTGCCAAATTTTTCTTCACTTTGGCAGCAAAATTAGAAATTGATGAAAGCACTAAGCATCACAACCAACATGGAGGTTTGGAAGGAATATGATGGGAGGCTGTGAAAAAAAGAAGACAATGTAATATACAAATAAATTATATTTCCTTCACAGTTTTGCCAAAGGGAAGACTTTAAAAATTGAAAATAAAGGAAATTAGTTACTATTACCAAGTAGTGTTTGGTAACTATTTACCAAATAGTAACTTATGTTAATTAATTGTTTGTTGAATATGCTGTGCATAGATTTTGAATCCAGAGAATATAATCTTCCTTTAAATTAGGAGAGAATAGGGCCACAGTGATAGTACATGTAGGGCATTTGCCTTGCCTACAGCCTAACTGACTTTGATCCCAGCTATCCTATGTGGTCCCACAAGCTCTTCCAGGAATGATCCCTGAGCATATTAGCTAGGATTATTCCCTGAACACTGCTGTGTGTGGCCGAAAATAACAAAACAAAATAGTTTAGGAGAGAATATTTTCTTGCATTTTCCCTTTCATTCCATTTTGTGCCTGAATAAGTGAAGTGTGAAGTTTGATAACTGACATCCCCTTGCATAAAAACTACAATTTTCTGTGGAGTCACATTGGCCTCCTTGGTGTCCATCTCAGGCCAGAGCTCGGAACCTCTGGCCAACAGCTATGGCTCCCTTGCACAGACATGCTGGGTGTGATCCATATATTTTTGAAAATAGCATCTCAATAATTATTTCCTCAGCATTAGTTAAAAGGAAATTTTAAAAGTAAAGACATAGATTCATAATTTCTTTCATGTTGATGGGGATGTTGACAGGTTCAAGGGGTCCAAAACAAGTTTCCCAATTCATGGTAAATATGGACAGTGATTCAATGCAAGAGTCTAAGAAGGAAACGCCGCTTAAGCCCTTCAGTACTAAGAATAATTGAGGCCACGTGGGCTATTCGCTAGAGGCCTTCAAGGTCATATCTGGCTATACCTAAGACCTCTAGAGCTATAGTCAAGTGATGCTTAGGTGAGCTTATAGTTCCAGCAAGTGCCATAACCTCTATAATATTTCTCCAAAAATAAGATTCATAGTGTTTTATTTTATTTTTATTTTATTTTATTTTTATTTTTCTTTTTGGGTCACACCCGGTGATGCTCAGGGTTTTCTCCTGGCTCTGCACTCAGGAATTACTCCTGGCGGTGCTCGGGGACCATATGGGATGCCGGGATTGAACCCTGGCCGGCATGGGCCAGCCGCATGCAAGGCAAACGCCCTACCCTCTGAGCTATAGCTCCGGCCCCATAGTGTTTTAATTATATTAAGTTCAATGATAAATTTTTCATTGACAAAATGATTCACCAGTTTATTTTTCCATATCCGCTCAGCAGAGCCTGACAAGCTACCCTTTGTCGTATTTGATAGGCCATAAACCAGTAGCAATTGTAGACCTCATTCCCATGACTTGAAGGAATGGTTTGAGGCTCTTCATGTTCCTGGAGTGAGCAGATGCCTTTGGACACTACTAGCATGAGACAGGACATATGGAGATGTTACTGGTGCCCGCTCAAGCAAATCGATGAACAACAGGAGGAAAGTGATACAAGTGATTTCTTTTTTAATTTTTTTTTAAATTATACCGTCATGAGATACACAGTTACAAAGATGTCCATATTTGGGTTTCAGTCATACAGTGTTCTAGCACCCATCCCTCCACCAGCGCCCATTTCCCACCTCCAACGTGCGCGGATTTCCTCCCCTCTCCCCGAGCCTGCCTTTATACTTTATAGCAGGGGCATTACCTCCTCTCTCTCTCTCTCTCTCTCTCTCTCTCTCTCTCTCTCTCTCTCTTTCCTTACACATTGTGGCTTGCAATACATACATATAGAGGTTATCATGTATAACCCCTTTCCTATATCCAATGCTCAGTTCTAGGCTGGAATTATCATTTCCAACAATTATTAGAAAAGTGGTCCCTTCTCTGTTTATCTAACCTCTGTGTCCCACACACTTGCCGTAGATTCCACCCACAGACATGACCTCCTAATCCATGTTTTGCCTCACCATGGATATTGGTATAATAGTATTTTTATATCCTGCAAATATATGCAGTCATTCTCTGTCTTTTTCTTACTAATTTTACTCAGCATGATCCTCTCCATATCCATCCATTTACAGGCAAATTTTATAGGAAAATTTTCAAAGGCAAAATTTGACATTTATAGGCAGATTTTAATAGGCAAAATTTGCCATTCATGGGCAAATTTTAAAGGAAAAACTTTGTTTCTCCTGACAGCTGCATAATATTCCATTGTGTAGGTGCACCACAGTTTCTTTATCCAATCATCTGTTCTAGGGCACTAGTAGCCCCTTCAGTCCTTCTTTTATAGTTGGTTTTGAGTCTATGAAGTTCCCGAGCTGTTGCTTTTCCAGGAAGTTGTGTATCTTTTCTTCAAATCTGAATATCAATCTAGCCAGGTAAAGAATTCTTGGTGAGGCTTTCATTTCATTGAATTTTTTCACGATATTCCACCATTGTCTTTTTTGTCTGAAAAATCTGCTGTGAATCTTGGGGATGCTACTTTATATTTATTTCCTTATTTGATCTTGCTGCTTTCAGTAGTCTATCTCTATCTATGGTTCTTGTCATTCTGATTAGTATATGTCTTGAGTATTCTTATTTGTATTTCTTTTAGCTGGTACCCTTTGGGCCTCCTGAATCTGGTACCAAGAGATCATTAGTTCCAGGAACTTTTCAGCAATTATGGCTTTGAGGTTGCTTATTCCTCCTGTCCCTCTAGGTCTCCAATGATCTCTATGTTATTCATTTTGGCTTCACCTTCGTTATCTCTGTTGGCTGTTTGTTTATTGTAAGTTTTTTTTTTTCCATTTCCGGCTGTTGTCTAGAAGAACTCTGCAACTCATCTTGGAGCTCACTATTTCTGTCCTCAGCAAGTTGTTACTCTGCAGTGGAGACCTTTCAATGATTTTTTCCACATTTTTAATATTTGTTATTTCTGCTTGCATTTTCATTTCCATTTTCCTCATTTGTACTCTCATGTCCTCCTGCAATTTTTTGCTTTTGTTGGGGGAGGGTCACACCCGGCAATAGTCAGGTGTTTCTCTTGGCTCTGCACTCAGGAATTACTCATGGCGGTGCTCCGGGGACCATATGGGATGCCGGAGATCAAACCGGGCAGGCATGAGCCGGCCATGTGTAAGGCAAATGCCCTACCCGCTGAGCTATCACTCAGGCCACATCCTCCTGCATTTTATTGACTTTGTATTCCATTGTTTCTTTGAGCTCCTTATGCATCCTTAAAAGCTCTCTTCAAAATTCCTTTTCAGAAATTTTATGTAGCTAATCATTATTCCTTGGCTCATCTTGGCAAGTGGCTTTGCTCACTGAACTTGGTGGAATTCTGCATTGCATTACACCTTTTAGAAGTTGCAGAATTGTGTGTTCTTGTGTGGATAGGCAGTACAGTGAGGGTTGTTAATAGCTGTTCGCAACATTTTGTGGGAGGTGGCCCGATGTTTAGGCCAATTGGCACAAATGCTGGCTGACTTCGACCGAGAATGTGGAAAGATAGGTCTACAGCTGAATCTATACAAAATCTGAATCTATGCTAGTTCATGAAAAATGAATTAGTTCCAGAGGCCCTGTTCACTCTCAATGGAACAGACATCTCTGAATGCAGCAGTTATGTGTACCTAGGGTCAAGAAGTCAACCTGATGAATGACCTAAAACCTGAGCTGCGCAGGGAGGAAGAGAGAGCAGCATTGAATGCCTTCAAAGGCATCGAAGAAATAGCTAAAAGGACAAAGAACCTCTGGCTCTGGGCACATCTCTTTGACTTCACCATTCTCTCTGCATTAACATATGCCCAGAGACCTGGGCCCCTAGGAAAGCAGGATGAGAATGCTATTCGGGTCTCCCAGAGAGGAATCAAAAGAACTATGCTTGGAATATCATGCATCACTCAAGTGAGAGAAGGAATCTGGAGCTCTGACCTCCGTCGCTATTCCAGAATCAGGGACGCTGTCTCGTTTGCCAAGGCATTGAAAATCAGATGGGCTGGACATGTAATGCGATTTGGAAACAACTGCTGGACTAGAGCCGTTACAGACTGGATCCCACGGGATGTCAAACGACCACCGTGGCCGCCCACCTACAAGATGGTAAGACTTCTTTGTTAAGACCCTGAAGGAATGGTTTGAGGCTCTTCATATTCCTGAATATACCAGATGCCGTTGGGCTACTTTGGGATGTGATAGGGACCAATGAAAATGTTACTGGCGCCCGCTCAAGCAAATCGATGAATAACGGGATTCAAGTGATCAAGTGACCCTGGTACTTCTATGTATGATATACACTAACTAAATACTTTGCATGGACACGCTAGTATGTCCATGCTTTTGAAATTTGGGATGTGAAACCTGCAAGAGTCCCAATCCCTTTGTGTACTCCCTAGGGGTTCACAGTACTGGCTATTGGGGGAAATTAAGGATGCTCCTGGGATGAGAGTGATGGAGTTGGGCAGTGGTTGGTGTGGAGAAAGTGTCAGATCCCAAAGGTGGATCTTCGGTTCACCAGTTTTATAGCCTTTGAATTATAACCTTTTATTAGAACATAAATGTTGTTGTTAAAGTTATAATATTCTAATATGAACCATAGTTTATTCAGGCTAGGTATAGTTTTCCCATGATAATTAGAAATGAATATACACATTTGGTAGATGTACATGATAATGTGTGTGTTGTTGTGTGTGCACACATAAGAACACACACTCTGGGCTACAACAAGTCTTCACAAGGCATGCAATCTACCAGTGAATCACATATTTAGCCCATTGTTATGTGATTATGAACAAATTAAACTTTGTATAGTTGTTTCAGGTTTGCCTTCATATAAAAGTAATGTTAGATATTACATGGAAAAATTATGAATTTCAATGATAAAAAATGTCTACTACTGATAGAAATCTCTCAAGACTAAAATATGTTCCTTCTCTCTGTGGACCATAGCTTTTAAAGAGCAATACCTTTCAATGGAAGAGATAAAGGACCTACAACACCTTCAGAGCTACCTCCTAGGCATTGTGGCAATAAGCAAGGTTGGAATTCAACACTTACCTTTTTTCACTGTATAGGTTTTCATTTTAAGGTGTAGTCAAGTGAATCTTATTTTCTAATACAAGTTCCCTCTGAGAGGTTACCATGGTAATGAATTCTCAACCTGAAATTTTTTAAATGCTAGGTTTATTTCATTGACTGGGTTTCCCATTGCAGGTTGTATCAATCAATACAGTCCTTTCTTCAAGATGACTTGTGCAACTTTAAAAAGTTGACCCCTTAATTAGTTTCCTTTTCTCTTCTGCCTAACTTGATATTAGCATTTCCTACCCAGCTCTGCAGCTCAGAGTACCTTCTTGTGCCAACAATTTGGTCTTCCTTACCCATTCCTCTTTGGTCAATCAGTGATCTTGTTCTAAATTAATTTATAACCATAATTAAAATGTCCATGGTTTTCCTAGCTAGATGTTTAACTGCTGTATGACTAATGATATTAATAATAACGGGGGGGGGGGGGGGGGGGCCGTAACAAAAATTATTTGTACACTTTTGCTCCACTTTGACCTTTTCACCTTCGCCTTTTTGGGCCTTTCAGCCTTGCAGCTTTTGGCTTTTTGCTCTTTGGCCTTTTTGCTTCTTCTGGGTAGGACTCAGCTCGAGTGAGATCCTCTCTCTTTGGGTGGGAGATTTAGGCTCTTTTTTTTTTTTTCTTTTTGTTGGGTCACACCCGGCAATGCTCAGGGGTTACTCCTGGCAGAAGACCTTAAGCCAGATGACCCCCCCACTCCATGAGGGCCTCCATTTTCCACATCCGGACTTCTCTCTCGTCAGACCTCAACCCAGCAGACCAGCCTATCAGCGCCCGGCTCATCGGAGTTCCACCCTGCAGCAGTCTTTCCTAAATCCAGCTCAGTTATGCCGGTCCAGAGACAGACTCGCAGACATGGGGCAGAGCTGCTACTGGCTCTCCCTATGACCAGCCCGCTCACGAGGCGCCGGGAGAGGGATGGTGAGTTCTAGCCCTGGCCCACCATCCCAGCAGAGCCTCGCAACAAGCCAGACAACCACCCACTCCATGAGGGCCTCCATTTTCCACATCCGGACTTCTCTCTCGTCAGACCTCCACCCAGCAAACCAGCCTATCAAGCGACCGCGCGGTTCATCAATAAATGCTGGACTTAGAGATCTCTACAAGAGAATGCTACCTGCACGGCAGAGCCTGGCAAGCTACCCGTGTTGTATTTGATATATATGCCAAATACCAGTAACAAATTATAGACCTCATTCTAAAATGGATTGAGGCTCTTTATGTTCCTGGAGCAAGCAGATGCCTTGGGCTCTACTAGCATGAGACAGGACATATGGAGATGTTACTGGGGCCCTCTCGAGCAAATCGATGATGAATGTGGAAGACAATGATACAGTGATACAGACAGTGATCCACTTCATATTTACAACAGTGCATTCTGATATGCCATTTTATTTCTTGCTTGAATTCTCCAAATAATCACTAAAGTTTTTTTTAATTTAGCCCTGTAGGAAAAAAGTTAAATCAAGATTTTTTCTTGTCTCCTTCTTACTATTCTCACCTTTTATTTATTAATTCTAATTATACAGAGAGGTATAAAATTTATCTACAATTTTTTCCCACTGGACTATCTTTACTGAGAGTGTGATAAGCAGGAGAGTTGAGGAGGAAAAATAAAATCAGTGATAGTGAATTCACAGGAAAATTTGGTGCCTAAAACCGTATTTTCTCTTTTTTTTTGTTGTTTTTTTTTTGGGGGGTCACACCCGGCAATGCTCAGGAGTTTCTCCTGGCTCTGCACTCAGGAATTACTCCTGGTGGTGCTCGGGGACCATATGGGATGCCGGTGATCGAACCCAAGGCAAATGCACCGCAAATGCCCTACCCTTTGGACTATTGCTCCCACCCCATATTTTCATGTACTACACAATTTGTCTCATCCACTGACCACAGCAGAAAAATTACTTGAAGTAGAATGAGATTAATCACTTAGTCGTGAAATATAATAAAAATATTAATAATAAATTTTGAACCTTTTGCTTTGTGCCAAATATAGTATAAATAATTTAATCTCAAAATAGTATCAAATTAAAAAACATAGTTACTTCTGCTTTATAAACAAATAACTTGAGCCAGAAGGACAATAAGTTGCCTATGGTTTTATCCCTAATAAAAAAGAGGAGGTGATATTAAATAAGAAAGTTCGAATGCAATGGTTCAAACAACTGTACTATTCCTTTCTCCTTTCCTCGCTGCTGTTTTATGTCTTTGTTTTCCTTTGAACCTGTGGTTCTTATGGGAATGCCTTAGGAGAAGCGTGCGAAGTGATTTGTAAAATGTGAACTGACCAAGCACACTTTCAAAATCTGCCCTGCCTCCAACATTTGTTAATATTTTGTTGGATAACATACAAGAGAAAAAATTATTTACAGTGGGTACTATCTTTGTACCTTGCCTTTCATATGGCCATCTAGGGTTTGATTCCTAGCACCATATGTGGCCCCTGAGTATGTCTAGGAGTGATCCCAGAACAGAGTCATGAGTAAGCCCAGAGCACTGCCATATTTGGCCCCCAAAACCAACCAACAGAACCCCCAAGCCCTATTTCTAAGCAATAAGTCATGCAGAATTCAAGGCTTTTTTACTCTATATAGAGAATGCTGTGCAAATTAAAGGACATGTATATTTAGTTTGCTCATAATTATATCAAGACTGCCTGAGAACATCCTGCCATTGATGGCTGTATCACTGTGGCTGCTGGTATGCATCTGCCTGTTTAGTCTGCATTTGTATCTGTTCCCTCACAGCCATTCTAAGCAAAGAAACCACTATCTGATTACTTTTATCATGCACTATACAATTTATTATTGTGGTATTAAGCATTATCTAAGGTCATGCTGAGTCTTTAACGGAAATAGAATTTTACAATAATTCCATTTCCTTTCTTTGTAATCTTATTCTCATAGATCATATGCTTTTTTCTCATGCCTTATTCAGGACTTACTCCTGGTTCTGTGCTCAGGTATTACTCCTGGCAGAGTTCAGTTAACTATATGAGTGCAAGGGATTGAACCTAGGCCTGCCACATGCAAACTAGATTACTTACCCACTATACTATTCTTTGATCTTTTATATGGTTTTATTGGTGTGTTATCTTGATTTTAGTCCCTTGAAGCAGAACCTAAGATAAGGAAAAGTGCTTTACTTGAGATGGTGACAAAGAACACTGGCGAAAGGCATGAAGAAGAAAGGGAAAGGAAGGTTAAACCAAGATTTCACTAGAAGCAGCTGAAACTCAATCTTAATATACAAGCAGTAAGATCTCATAGAACATGCCTTGGAATTGCTCTGTCTGATGGAGAGGGAAGCTACATGTTCATCTTCAGTTTCTCTGTGATTAGCTGAAGATTTCTTCTGAAGCACTCACAATTTAGCCTCTTTTTCCCTCTTGGCTACTGAATGAATTTCTGGGACCAATAGCAATGTGAATGAGGCTTTCTCGTACTATACATGCAATTCTGAAATACCAGCAAGGTGTCCAAAATTTTCACTTAGTCCCTTACAGTATCTACTGAGAGGTAGCTTCACAATTTACAGGATAAGGAGTCAGTGTAGCAAAACTGTCTTCTTCTTTTCCCCCAATTTCAGATAGAATCTTTGCTTTTGACAGACTGGCTACATATTGGAACATTTTATGACCCTTTCATTGGACTTTATTAATTTTCTACAGAGCTCACAGAACACAGGATATAATTTTATCCACTAGATTACAAATGTACTGTAAAAGTCAAATGGAGAGCGATATAGGAGAGATTTGGGGGAAACAGGGATGTAATTTTCACTCTTCCAAGTATTTTCATTCTTTCCAAAATTTCAACATGTTGACTCACAGAAGGCAAAAATGTCTCAGGTTCTTCTGAAATTCTGTTTTGTTCTGTTTCTCTTGTGAGTTAGGGAGCGGGGAGGCACACACCTGATGGTCCTAAGGGGGTATTCCTGACTAATATCAAGCATGTCTCCTGCATGCAAAACATGCACTCCAGTACACTGAACAATCTCTTCATCCACCTTCTGGAGTTTACATGGTGGCTTTATTATGTAGGGATGACTGATGAATTAGTCTCTAGTCCCTTTCCCTTCACCAGTCATCTTGGATGGAACTGGGACTTTCAACCTTCTAATTACATGTTGGAATCCACTAGCAGTGTTCCAAGTAATCACTTCCTTAATATAATAATAGGTACCTTCATCATTTTCAGAACTTAATGACTTAGGGACAGCATTCTGTCATAAACTGTAGAAATAACTATTATGAGAAATATATATTTTGGTAATTCTGAGGTGACCAAAATACATACTTAACATCTGAATGACCAAATATACACTTAATCATTGCAATATCTTAATTTAAAAAAATGCTTTACTCACAAATAGCCAGGATCTGGAAACAACCAGAGTGCCCAAGAACTGATTACTGAAAAAGAAACTGGTACATCTACACAATGGAATACTATGTGTCTATTAGAAAAAAAAATGAAGTTATGAAATTTGCCTTATAAATGGATAGATACGGAGAGGATCATGTTGAGTGAAATTAGCCAGAAGGAAAGGGACAGATATAGAAAGAATGCATTTATTTGCATGGCATAAATATAAATATATATACATATTATGATACAGTATCTAAGGTCAGGTGAAACATGGATCATAGGTTGTCAAAGGCGAAAAATTACACAAATGTGTGGGAGTCAGAGGTTAGGTAAGACAGAGAAGGGAACAGAATACTAATAACTGTCCAAAGTGCTAATACCAACTTAAAACTGAGCATTGAATATAGGCAAGAAGATACACATGATGACCTCTAAATGTATGTGTTGCAATCCACAAATGTGTAAGAGAAGGAAGAGAGAAAGAGAGATAGGAGAAAGAGAAAAAGATAATAAACCTGCCATAGGGTCAGACTAGGGATGGGGGGGAGGGAATCAGGGACACTGGTGTTGGGGAAATGGGCACTTGTGGGAGGTATGGGTGCTGGAACACTGTATGACCATAACCCAAATATGAATATCTTTGTAATTGTATATCTCATGGTTGTATAATAAAAAATATTAAAAATGAAAAAAAAAAAAAAATACCTATTCACACATATTAAGAATTTGTTGCTAGAATAAATTAAAAGTGATTTTGGAGAGTAGGCATGTACTGGGATCATCTAGGGAGATAAGAATGGGGCACTTGACAACTTGTGGTAAATTGTACTAAATTAGTGCATTGTTCCTTCCAGAGATATAGTGTAACGGGTAAGGTGCTTGTCTTGTACCTAGAACTTACTGGGGCTCAACTCTGGTACTTCCATGAGTGTGCTCTGAGCACTAGAGTCGGGAGCAAGCCCTGAGCACACCTGGGTGTGACCTAAAACAAAAATGCTTCTACATGTCATTCCAGTTTACTCAAACAATTTTGCAAAATATTTGTTATAAAAAGGGAAATATTGGGTATCATTCAATAGAGAGATAGTGTGCTAAATAGAGGTTGTTGATGGATTTTCCTTTAGCTCAGGCGCCCAAATTCTATGTTTCCAAGTAAATTGTAGATGTTAAAGTATGGTAATTAACGAGAGCAATCTTATATCCTATGTAATACATGGAGTTATGAAGTTAAAAATGAAATGTTTAGAGAAGGAGAAATACTGTCATAATATTATGTCACCGTTGATTTTTTTCTCACCATCTTATAATATTCACATCTCATAACACTTATTTGGCATATATAAGAGACTTCCAGGGTTGGCTGTACATAAATTTGTTCATAAATTATATGTTACTTTCAATTTGATATGAAAACTATCTTTGATTTTATTATAATATAGACTCAAATTATGTATTTTGTTATTTTTTAGGAAATATATTATTTGATGTTTCCCTCAAAAAAGTCTTTCAACATGATCAGTTCTTTCTGAAAGAATACTGAAAAAAATGTCTGCCTCGCTCTTCATGTTCCTTGATTTTTTTTTCTCATTTAATATGCAATCTACAGTTCTAAAATCTATTAAAATATCAAGGAAAACTTATTATGCATGAAAGTATCAGCTTAATTTTTCAAAAATTTGTTAACTGTATTTTTCAGTCCTTTATTAGGCTGGGAGACATTCTCAGAAAAAATTAATACTGGTTTCTACAACAGTATTTAACAGAGGAAATTTGTTCCAGCACACTGTCAAATAAATTGTATACAGTGAATATTGCATAGAAACAGTAAACAGAATGGCAATGCAAGCTTTCTTTGGTGTTTTATTTTTCCCTGATGTGAATAGTAGTTTACATCATTGCATCATGCCAAAATAGTCCACCTAAAAAAACACAGACCACAGACTCCCAACTCTCCCATTAGGTTTGAACTACAGAGCAACTCTCCCATTAGGTTAGAAACTACAGAGCAATTTTAGCATACATTTAGAGGGTTAACAGTCTTAAGCAAATTCAGTCGTTTTTAAACTGTGCATTTTAAATGTTCAGATATATTTTAGAAGACCAATTTCAATGTATAGAATTAAAAACCATTTTTGAGCTATTGAATTGAAAAATAAAAAGGAGAAAACAAATAAAACCAATAACGTTTCTAAAAATAAAAATAAGTCTTT
>JAJIBD010033185.1:0-26536 GCA_021461705.1 Cryptotis parvus | reverse complement strand
GTTCACATTGGCCCAATTTAGGGAAAGATACAAAGGACTCACAGACATGGGGCAGGAGTGCTACTGGCTCTCCCTGTGCCCAGATGCTCATGAAGGGCACCTGGGAGGATGGCGGGTTCTAGCCCGGGGCCCGCCACCCCAGCAGAGTCTCTCGCAAGCCAGACAATCCCCACACTCCATGAGGGCTACCATTTTCCACATCCAGACTTCCCTTCCCTCTCGTCAGAATTCTACCCAGCAAAAGAGCCTATCACAGCCCGGCTCCAAGCGCCACACGGTTCATCAATAAATGCTGGATTTAGGGTGACGGCAAGAGTATGCCACCCACATGGCAGAGCCTGGGAAGCCTCCTGTGTCGTATTTGATATGCCAATTACCAGTAACAATTATAGACCTCATTCCTTATGACCTGATGGAATAGTTTGAGGCTCTTTATGTTCCTGGAGCAAGCAGATGCCCTTGGGCTCTACTAGCATGAGACAGGACATGTGGAGATATTACTGGTGCCTGCTCGAGTAAATCAATGATGAACGGGAAGACTGTGATACAGTGAATATTAATATTTTAAAACCAAGATATTCCTTACAATGTCAATACCCATGTTCTCCTGCACTCCAGTATTAACCTGATGGGTAAAAATTGTAAAACTCAGGAATTAAGGCATTTTTCACTAAGGTTTAAAACATACTAGGTATAAGTATGTTCAGTCTAAGCTTGTTTAAAACCTTATCTGATCTGTCACTAGATTACCAATACCATAAGTATAGATCCAAATGAGAGAATTAGGATTGCAGTGAGAAGCACAATTGTAGAGAGAGATAAACTATGTCCATTACTCATTCTTACTGCTTGCTGTATCATCACTAAGAACTGAGACCCTAGTCACCCATGGACATGGATCTTAACAATTGTGGGCAGTGAAGAGATACTTTTCTTCAATTCACATCTCTCTCTCTTTCTCATTTTATAATTGCCTCAGTGACTGTGGAAAACGGTTCTGGACAAATTCAAATGCAATTTTCACAACATTGAGTACTAACCAGTATAAGATTGTAACTAAATGCAATTTTCAAACCTAATCCCCTGAACCTCACAGAGAGCCTAAAAAATGTTAGAGTATGCAAATTCCATCAACAAATCCAATCTTCTTTGTCTGTGGAATTCTATAACATCATGAATCAAATCATTATCCATCATAACAGAGAGTCCTTCTGTAAAAAACAACTTTGCATAAAAAATAGACATCCTTGATGTTATGGGTAGAACTAAGTGACTTGAACTACAATGAACATTTTAAACAAAGAAAATAGTGGCTAAGAATGTTTACTATCACCTTTCTTTATTCCAGGAGTTTCTCTTGCCTATACCCAGATCTAGATCTATTCAACTTGTAAAAATAATTAGACATTACCATGACAACTTCAGTGTTAAAAATTGCTAGAAAAAATAAATCACTTCCCCAAAGAAAACTTTGTTCAGAAAAAAAACATGATTTTTCAAGGCGTAAAAAAGTAGTTGCATTAAAATAGGCTACAACCTTCCCAATTATTACTGATAATGTAAGTTTAAATGCAAAAGAAATTTCAATATGATGTATTTATAATGAATTAACTATTATCTATAGAAGAAGAGGAATGAGCCTCCTTCTGGAGAGGGCCTTGAATTACTCAAATCATCAAATATTCATGCAATAAAAATGCTGCAAAATGCTGTTTCCTAAATAAATATCAAAAAGTTAGGGATGACATTCAATGAATGATTACAGGATGAGTGCAAATAGTATTTAATTAAAAGCAAGCAAGAACGATAAGTAATTAAATGTCATGTAGGACAGGCAGGAATAGTCCAGGAGTGAATAGGCTCAGACAAAACATTCCTGAGACTAGGATTTGACTTGGAATTGAGGGTAAGGGAGGTACAAGTTGTTCATTCAGCACAGCCGGTTCAAACCATACCAAATAGTAACATATTAGCAAAAATGTATCTACAGAGGTGATTGTCTTTGTGTTCCTTTAGACAGAGGTCAATCAGAGATGCATGTTGCTATTGCCTGTCTTCCTTCCTTCCTTCCCTCCCTCCCTCCTCCCTCCTTCCCTCCTTCTCCCTCTCCTTCCTTCCTTCCTTCCTTCCTTCCCTTCCTTCCTTCCTTCCTTCCTTCCTTCCTTCCTTCCTTCCTTCCTTCCTTCCTTCCTTCCTTCCTTCCCTTCCTTCCTTCCTTCCTTCCTTCCTTCCCTTCCTTCCTTCCTTCCTTCCTTCCTTCCTTCCTTCCTTCCTTCCTTCCCTTCCTTCCTTCCTTCCGTCTCTCTCTCTTTTCTCTCTTTTTAAATTTTGGGTGATACCTAGCAATGGTTACCTGCAGTGGACACAGGTACAGCCGGCAAAGCAAGTGACCTAGCAATGGTTAGGGTTTACTTGTGGCGCTGCACTCAGGAAATACTCCTGGCAGTGCTTGGGAACCTTAAAGGATGCTGGGGACTGAATCCAGGTAGGTCATGTGCAAGACACACACCCTGCCTTCTGTACTAATGCTCCAGACCCCATGTTGTTATTCTTCAAAAATAATAAGGTCTAGCACTGAGTAGGTTTATCATCAGTGCCTGGATAACTGAGAAGCACTTTGTGGAAGTTCTTGCAACAAATTAATTTTTTGTGTAGGTATCACTGTATCACTGTATCACTGTCTTCCCGCTCATCATCAATTTGCTCGAGTGGGCACCAGTAACATCTCCATATGACCTGTCTCATGCAAGTAGAGCCCAAGGGAACCTGCTTGCTCTAGGAACATAAAGAGCCTCAAACCATTCCATCAAGTCATGGGAATGAGGTCTATAACAGTTACTGGTATTTGGCATATCAAATATGACATGGGTAGCTTGCCAGGCTCTGCCATGAGGGTAGCATATTCTTGTAGTCATCTAAAATCCAGCATTTATTGATGAACCGCGCGAGCCGCTTTGCAGCGGCGCGAGCTGGGCTGTGATAGGCTGGTCTGCTGGGTGGAGTTCTGACGAGGGGGGAAGTCCAGATGTGGAAAATGGAGGCCCCTAAAGGAGTGGGGGGTCGTCTGGCTTGTTGTGAGGCTCTGCTGGGGTGGCGGGCCAGGGCTAGAACCCACCATCCCCTCCTGGGTGCCTCATGAACGGCTGGGCACAGGGAGAGTCAGTAGCAGCTCTACCCCCATGTCTTAGAGACTTAGAGACTTTTGTATAGGTGTCAGAAAAAAATGGAAAATATTTTAGTCAGAAATCAATAATAGGCATTAATATAAAACACTGAATCAGTCTTAGGAAAATGAAAAATGATGCTGAATTGCCTTTATTCCTACTTTAAAATAGATTTTTGTGTGTTATTTTAGCAGGGAGGCAACATTTTATTCTGTTTGATTTCCAGTGTTCCACCTGCATCAGGGAACGCCAGGAGCAGGAGAAAACCAGGGCATACCACTTTAAATGATGCTGGACACCCCTCTTCCTCCTAACCTGAACTTTGCTCTGAACCCCTAGACTGGAGTACCTTCTGTCCATGCTGGATACACTTGCGCTGTGAATCCCCCATGTTGTTTTTATCTGAACTTTGTGTCTGATTCCATATCATCACTCTCCAGGATATTTCTCTCCAGGTTGAAAACACACAGCCAGCTTCCAGGCATCTGCTTCACGCTTCCTGGATGGCCCAGTAATATGTTTGTTTAGCTCCTTCTGCAGTAGAGTATAGATTTTGCCAGTGGTCTTTTGAATACCGGCCTCAGGATGTTTGTTTTTCTAAGTTTTTGTCTTATCTCACTTCCTCTGAAAAAGGTCTCACTTTTAACAGCTTTGCTTTGCTGAAGCCTGAATAAGCAGGGTTTCAGAGCCCTATCTCCCTCCTTGTGGGAGATTAAATTATTTGTACTTTGAAAATCATAATCCTTCTGCATTGTAGCATTTCAAGTGACCAGAAGAGTTCAAGAAACTGCCATAACAGTAGTCTGTCTCCTTGTTTGCGCCTCTTTATCTTTCATTCCTTCCAACCCCTCCCCTCACCTTTTACAAGTGCTTGGAAATGGCATGAAATTCACTAATTCCCAAATGCAAGGAAAGCACCTGGCTAACTTGCTAAAATGTAAATTCTCAAGCTACATCTTCAAGTATTTAAACTCAAAACAGTCGAGAATTTCTTGCTTTTTTTTCATCAAGTATTCCCTATCCTTCTATATACTCCATCCTCACCATTTTGATAAAATGTTTATAGATATGAGTTTGAAGAAATCCCATGGAAAGAGTAAAAATCCTGTACTTGAAGTTCTCAGTTCTGGCTTTGAATCCTAACTCATGTCCTGGCTGGTAAACTGAACTCATGTTTCCCCAAATATGGAAAAAAGTAAATAAAATTCAGTGAACTTGGGAAAATTAATGTCTAATAGCTCCTGTTCTTTAAATCTTTTGATACTGGTGAATACAAAAGAAACAATAAAAGAATGGAAAATAATCTTAACAGTTTTGTCTAGGAGAAATGGTCTTAAGTCTATGTAAAACCAAAGGCAAACTTGGGCCACAAAATGGAAGAAAACAAATGCCTACTTTTTTATTCTCTGCACTCCCCAGCTCCATAGCTCTCCTTGCTGGTACTCTATGCAGCCTCACTCAGCATCCCCACTCAGCAGATTTCTTGAATTTACTTCCTGAGGAAGAATGGCCTTCCTGACCCGGAGGTTAAATCCACAGTAAGGTTACTTACTTCCTCTTGATGTATTCTTCACCTGTTATTGTTAATTACTGATTAATATTTCTTTCCTGCTAGACAGTGAGCTCCACTCAGAGATGAAATCTTGTTGCCTATTATTGCCTTACTTAAGGACTTTCACTGATATAAGACTTTTTAATATAAGATATATTTTCAGGGACTAAAGAAATACAAGCAAGACGTTTACAATTCGCTGGTGCTGTTGAGGTACGAAATGTAATAGAGCCTGACATATCCATTAAGAGAGACACATTCAAACAGACTGCTTGGAACATTGTTGAGAAAAACACTTTCAGAGAAACAGAAGACCCTTCTCTTCAATGCAATTGGCCAAACATTTTTTCAGGGTCCTCAGAAATCTTAGGCAATTTCTCAAAGACAGTGAAGGAGATCTCTATTTTGCTATTCACAAGGAGTTAAACAAATCACACAAGGAAACACCAGATGACAGCATCAATTTTAATTATGTTCCGTGAAACACCTAAAGGGACCATTTAAATGATATACTGCTACCATCCATAGTTCTCAAAATGATGAAAGGAGAATTAATGAAGAAGAAAATGATTGTATTTACTCTCAGCTTTGTGAATTTAAACTTGTTGGATTTTCCCCCCTTCTTCACATGGGGAAATTTTAGATTGGTAATAATAGTCCCACAAAGGAACGGTGATTTACAAGTTGAATGAATTAAGCACTTTACCAGATTTTGTCTCGAAAGCTGGAAAAGAGCAAAAATCACGCATTATTTCAAGTCTGGAAAACCTGAGTTAATAATTTTTTGCATTGTCTTTTATTTTCTGCCTCTGGCCCAAAATAGAAAGTACTTATATGTTGAGGAATGCCGCCAGGGTCCCTGACAGTGTCGGGAAGCGAGTTCCTCTTCTACCCTCCGAGCCGGCGGGAATGGATGAAGACTCAGGAATTTGGTGCAGTTTTAAAAGGTACTATCACAGGTTCAGGCATACAGGTCATCAATAGAAAAAACCCTATGCTTAGGATTCCCGGCTAGAACTACAGCCACGTGTAGGCCAAGATGGCGGCCACCAAGTGTTAAGGCCCTGTAAAGAGGAGACAAAGACAAGACTCCCAAGAAGGGTGTGAGTTCACAAAGAGAGAGCCCAAAAAGAGAGAGAGAGTGAGAGAGAGAGAGAGAGAGAGAGAGAGAGAGAGAGAGAGAGAGAGGAAGAAGGCTGGTTTTATAGCCCTGCAACTCAGACCTCTCACTATTATGGGAAGCAGGAAGGGTTAAATGCCCTTAGGTAATTTCTCCCAGCATCTCACCTAGGCCCTATTATATGCTAATGTTTTGAGCCAAGATCTGCCTGGAAAGGCCTTTATAGGGTAGAGAAGGGGGTTTCTGAGATGGCATGTCTCTGTGCCAAAGACTAATACTAATGCCAGTTAAATATTTCTCCAAGCCTTCACAAGAGTCTCGTCTACTTCACAGTAGTTTTGTATTTTAGTTGCCTTTGAGTTATCAGGGAGCCATGCTTGCTTGCTTGGAGGCAAACAGCATTTCTCTCTGGTCTAATTACTTAGAGATTCAACGTGGCCAGGCAAATATGCTGGTAAGATCTAGCTAGTCCCACGATGATTGTGGTAGCATGAGAGAATATTTATACCAGCCAGTATAGAATACATGGTCAGATAAACTGCCACATTTAAACTACCCCCTATCTACAAAGTGACCTGCAGGAGGCAATCCAGGGCAGATGCAGAGGCTCTTAGAGGAGTCCTGGCAACACTTATATATATATTCTTTTAAATATGTTTCTTAGGGAAAAACATCTTCCAAACGGAAGTCAGAGCCAAGATTAAATGCTACCTTCTATTGCTTTTGGCATGTAGACTTCATTTGAATTTTGTTCATATAGCTGCAGTTTCTATTAGTGCAAAAAAGGCTACCTGGAAGCTTAGAAGAAATGGAATAAGAAGGCTAGACATTCTTAGTTATATTCTTGATCAATTAGTTCTTATTACAAGATAACTGAATTATAGATACGTATAATTTATCTAGCTGAATATCTGTGGCTTTTTTGTTTGTTTGTTTTACTTTTTTTGATCACACCCAGTGATGCATAGCTCCTGGCTCTACACCCAGGAATTAATTACTCTTAGTGGTGCTCGGGTACCATATAAGAAGCTGGGGATTGAACCCTGGTGGGCCAGCATGCAAGGCAAATGTCCTACCACAGAGCTATCACTTTAGGCCCTTGTGTTTCACTATTTTAAAAGGAAATCAAGAGTGCCATATAGAATGACAATCATGTGTAATACCAAGTAAGTATTCCTAGATAAATTGTACCTTCATTTCTCATTTATTTGCAAAGTCATAGAGAAGTCATTTTAAAGGCATTTCTATCTCTTTGCCTTATTTATTTCCTTTTAAATTTGTTTTCTTTTTCTGGGAAAGAAAATACACAAGAACAAAGACAAAGTATACGCAAAGTACTAACAGCTCCAGCAACAACTGTTCTGAGTTTTCTGAGGTCATTTGCAAAGGCTCTGGACTTAGTTTGGTTGATTAAACCCCTGATACTTGTCAGTAGTTTGAGCTTTATCAGGTTTATCACTTGCTATATATAAAAAGGAAAAGCCAGTGTGGAACAACCATATAATCAGATAGGAAGGTATCAAAACACTGGGTAGAGAAAAATCCATTCTTTATTACATTTGAGGATGTCTAGGTGAAGAAATACTCTCCTTCTGCTCAGCTAAATCAGTAAGAGAAGGATGACTTCACTGAAGCAACTTCCAAAGTGTATTCCTTAAATAGTATGCTATACTCAAAATCTTGCAGAATAACTCCATACCATTTCTACTTTGGAGAGTCACAATTCAACTTAGTCAATTAAAAGTCCAGTAATTTCTGTAACAATGTATACCTGCAACTGAAATTTTCCTAAATGTATTGGACACAACATTATAGCACAGCTAATATAATGGTATTCTATAGGAAAAGAGTGCCCTATTTCATAAGCTTCCTAATTTCCGTAGTGCCCACTAAATCCTTTCTTTTCTTCAGATTTTATTTAATTGGAGGATGATCTATGCTTTCTAATACTGATATGGAGCAGACACAATAACAATCCAAGAAGTTGCTTGTCACATATATACATGATAGCTTAGGTTTTTCACTTAATGTTTTGACAACCTTGACCCACGATAAAGTACTCTTCAAGCATATTCTGTAATTTTTTGAAGCATGTTCCCAGACAGAATGTCACAACCCCAAAGCTGAGGACATCAATAGCCTGAAAAACCCACTTAATACAGCTAATCATTTTTTTTTACATCACACCTGACTCTGCTCAGGGATTACTCCTGATAGGGTAGTGCTCAGAGATTACTCCTGCCAGGGCTTGTGGGGCTATATGGGATGCTAGAGATCAAACTTGGGTGGCCATGTGCAAGGTAAGTAGCCTGTCTAGTGGGCCATCACTCCTAGCCACTAGTTTATCATATAGAAGTTCATTTTAATGAGCTCAGGGTACACTCAGGCTGAACTCACCGACAGTACTGGGAATATTTGGGTACTAATGGTGAAGTCCTCTCTGCTTGTCTATCATTTAGTGTCTTCATCTACCTTCTCCTCCAGACTGTAATCAGCATGTGTTCATTGGTGTTCATTATTTCACAACCCACCCCAAATATTGAATAGGTGGTGGTGCTCTACCATTTGGATGGCCACTTTTATTTATTTATTCATTACACTTTGCTTTTCCTATTTTTATATCCATAAATGGTAGCAGGCCAGACAGAAGAGAACTAAGGAATGATCTATCAACTCTCCCTGCAATACTGGGAGAAATTTCATTGTTTTTAATCTGAAACAAACTGTTCTCAAAGGGTCCCTATATATTCATACTGTCCTACTTTCTTCCAAAACAGACAGTCATAATTTGATTCTTCTATCTACAGTAAGTCTATAGGGAAAAAGTCACCGGGTAGCTGGTCACTGTCAGGGAAATTTTATATTCAAATGAACTGACAAACAATGCCAGGTGTTTTCCAAATATTGTTATCATCTAACATCAGATTTTTAATTCCCATTTTGAGATCTCTGGATTCTTTGTTGTGCTCTTATTGTTTCCCAATGGGATGTATTGTCTTTTGTTTGCTTATAATGTAATCCTTCTTCATTGCTTAAATTGAAATTGTATGAATAAACAAAGCAACACAAAAATTACTCAGAAGGCCACCACCCAAATAAAATCATAGTTAACATTATAATTTAATTCTCATTGTTTTTTCCTGGCATAAGTATTCAGTTTATTTTAATACTTTGAAAATATGTACATAATGTATTATTAGCATATTTTCACTCTTAATAAATTTTCTATTTTTCTGCAGATGTCAAGAAATACACTCTAACATCATTTCTAGAGGCTATATAATCTCCCTTGTTTGGTTCTGTTTGTGGAAATATATTTCATCTATCCTTCATGTAAATCTAAAGTAGGAGTTACATGTTTCATATAACCTAATATAAAGAGGCATGTGGCTATACATCTGTAACTTAGTCTTTGCACACACTCCCTTGACTTTGTATCATTGTGCCTTATTTATTGTAACAGAAAAGTGCATAAATAATTTTTACAGTGAGATAAATAATTGTAAAAATGGCAGCAATATCTCTGTAACAGTGTGAATGTAACGTAATACCAGAGAATTGTACACTTGAAATGGTTAAACTAGTACATTTTATGTAATATCTATTTTATCACTTAAAAAGGACACACAAAACCATGATTCACTTATCACCCGCTCTACTAAAAGGATCATCCAGGCAGCCCATAAACTCCTCTCCATCACTCTAAATCCAAGCTTCGGGTAGTATCCATTTTTGTCACTTTTTTCCCTTAGTGATTCTAAATAGATTGTGACATTCTGTCTGGGAACGTGCTTCAAAAAATTACAGAATATGCTTCAAAGAGTACTTTATCATGGGTCAAGATTTGTCAAAACATTAAGTGAAAAAACTGAGTCTATCATGTATGTAGGAGACAAAGCAACTTCTTTGATTGTTATTGTGTCTGCTCAGAATCTGCACAAAATACATTTTTACTTGTAAATAAATGGAACTATTGAATCTGGTTTATTTAACTCAACAGTTATTTGTGAGAGTTACCATCAATAAATAGGTTAATAAAATTGATTAATGTGTTAGATCAATAAATTAATTAATAATTTCAATTAATGAATTTTTTTAAAACACAGTGTGTTCATTTATATCACTGTATGGCATAGCACTGTATGCCATACTTTTTATTCATCTTGTTCAGATAGACATCTTAGATTTGCAACACTCCAGCCTGCAATAATCCTAGGATACATGTGTACTTAACCTCTAAAAATAAAACCCAAGACTAAAATCATTGAATCAGAAGTATATCTTTGAATACATAATGCCTTAAAATTACTTTTTGACATACCTACATTTATTTCTATTATATTTACACTTATCATCATAATTATAAACATATTTGGGTCTGCAGAGACAGATCAACAGATTGGAGTGCAGGTTTGTATGTAGGAAGTTTGGGCTCTCTTCTTGGTACCATCTGACCCCCTAAGCCATGACAAGAGTAATCCTTGAACACCAACTCACAGAACATATGAACAAACTTGTAAAACCCCAAGAATGTCATGAATACCAAGAACAAACCCTAGAACACTCATGAGCACTGCCAAAAGTGGCCCCAAGTGCCCTCCCAAATGTATAGATGTATATTGCATTACATTACTAATTATTATTTAAGTTTTTAGGAGGTTTCCTAATGATTAATACTCTCCAAACATTTGGTATTTCAAAGTTAAAATATTTTCATCAATCTAGTATTTTTTATCTAGTAATCTAGATAATCTAGTATTTCTATCTTGTAATCTACAGAATTATTATCTTCTTATCAAACTCTAAATTATTATCTTCTTATCAAACAAATTTTGTCATGTTCAGTTAGAAGACCTTCATATGTTTAACTCAGATATATAATTGTGTGCTATAAATAGACTGTAATAAGCCTAAAACCCTTAGGGGATAGGATGCAGAAGCCACCCACATATCCTACCATCACTGTAGAGTGTTTTGGAGGTACTTTTGCTTAGCAAACCCTATTGTCTTTTGCTGTAGGAAAAGCACTTCCTCACCTCCGTTCCTCCCCAGGCCTATGTGACTTTAAGCCATGTTTTTTCCTGACAGTTTGCCTCTGTTTTGTTGCTAACTGCTGATAGTCACACAATGGACACAGGTTGAATAATTCTTTTCTACCCATTAATTTTACCTATATATCTAATGTCAAAAATTTTCTAGTCTTTATTTATTTATTTTTACATTTTGGGTCACACCTGGCAATGCTCAGGGGTTACTCCCTGGCTCTGTACTCAGGAATTACTCCTGGGAGTGATCAGGGGACTATAGAGGATGCTGGGTATTGAACCTGGGTCAAACCCAGGTCGGCTACATGCAAGGCAAACGCCCTACTGAGTCAGTCCAACCTTGCTCCAAAGGTTAGCTCACATGTGCAGGGGAGGGCCATGCTGGCCGGACTTGAGAGGATATTTGGGCTCCTCCGCCCTTTCCTCCACTTCCATGCCAGCTACCCCGAAAAGAGAGACCCAATGTTAGACACACAGATCTGTCGGGTGCATGGCCACACTGCGGCCGTGTGACAGTCTTAAATAGTACTAGATTTTAGGATCAGGTCCTTCCCAGGATCTTTCACATTTATACACTGTATCAAGTTCTAGGCAGGTTCTAGCTGATACCTGTCATCCCCATAAGCCTAGCAAGAAGCCAGAGCATCCTACACATTATGAGGTCAGTCATTCTCAACATCTAGACTCCACAGTTTCCTCAGAGCTCCACCTAAGAGAAAAACATGATCTTTCCCTTTAAGTTTCATCAGTAAATGCTTGATATGAGAGCCTTCTACTGAGAGTATACCACCAATATGGCAGAGCCTGGCAAGCTACCCGTGTTTTATTTGATATGCCAAAAGCTAGTAACAATTATGGGCTTCATTCCCATGACCTGAACAAATGTTTTGAGGCTCTTCCTGTCCCTGGAGCAAACAGATTCCCTTGGGCTACACTTGCTTGTGACAGGACATACAGAGATGTTACTGGTGCCTGCTCGAGCAAATTGATCAACAACAGGAAGACAAGTGATACAAGTGATACAAGTGGATCTAGTATTTTTATGATAGTATTTCATTTTAAATATTGTTTGCACATTAATAAACTATTAATGAGATTGGGTATCTTTAAGACAATCTTTTATTTCTTCTGGAAAAGAAAATATACTTCACTTAAATGTTGGAATATCCTAGATGGCTTTTTTACATGAGGAATCTCAGGGAAGATGGGGGGGAGTCCCAGAGCAGGGAAACTGGGATGGCTGGACATGCTTTTTTTCATTTAGTATCAGGACCTCTTTTATCTCTCTTTGGTGTTAACATCTAAGAGACTAAACTTCCTTGTGACCCAGAGTGCACATTCCTAGAAATGTCTCATCACTTTTTCCATGTTCAGTGGCAACACATCAGCACTGAGTCAGTGTCAGGAGGTTACATAAAGATATGAAGCAAAGATACCATCCTTAGAGACCAGCTACCACAATATATCCATACTGTAAGCTACACTGATTAGAATTTCTAATATGTACTAGCTTTACATATTTGGAATGAAATCAGTTTTGCCGTAAAGAATTATCTTCAAATTTAATGTATTTCTTATTAAAATGTTTCTATCTTTGCCCTTTCAAAATAATTTAAGAAAAAAGTATTCTTTTCTTTAAAAGAATCTGAGAACACTTCTGTGTACATATATGAGCTACCATATTCTCCCATCTCTCAATGTATGTCCATGAGTAAATAGCTTTTTTTTTTTAATACAGGATATAAAACTACTGGCTCAATGTCATTATTCCTAGAATGGAAAACACTGGAATATGATAATTCATGATTTTACTTGGTGACTCATTGTCACATTGGCACATCCTGTGCCCTGCTGATGGCACCCTTTTGACACAAAAGCACTCAGAGAACCCTGCTGGCAATGAGATGAGTCTCCCTGGATGCCTCTTCTTCCATGCACCATTACAATAATTGTACTGGAAGGATTATGACAGCAACTTCCTGAGTCCTACAGTGCCCAACAAATGGAGGATGATTCATGCTTTTACAGAGAAGTTAATGTTTCTTTTGCAAAAGCTTACTACAATGCTTTCTTTACAACGCTGGTTACTTTTGTTCTACTTCCCTATCAGCCACTCTTCTCTTGCATCCCACACATATTCATGGATCCGATCAAGCTATGATGTAAGACATTACTCTAAAACAGTATTTCTCAACCAAGGGTCTTACATTCCTCTATAGAACCCTAGGATATTCTAAAAGGGACACAAATGAAAACTATGTAAATGGAGGGCCAAGGTATAAGAATAGTGGGACAGCTGGTCAGACAGGGTGCCATAGGAATGAAACAAAGTCAGAAGGGGGCCAGAGTCAGAAAATGGTTGTGAAAACTGCTCTAAAGTGATTGGAATATCATTTGGTTCCTACTTCTAAAAAATTTTACTGAAAAGGCTATATTTTAATATGTATTATTCTAAGTAAACCATGTATGTGTGTCTAACTATGGGTGTATAATTCTATGGTAGATGATGTATGGCCACAGATATATAACATTCATCTCATCTCAATAGACATGAGTCTCTGACTCCTACCCCTGAATTAGAGAAAGCTCTGGAATTGCTTAAGTAGGAGCTATTGGGGCCAGATATTTAATATCTACTATTGTCTCTTAAAGTGTTCATTTAGTGCAATGCCATATAAATAATCCTTAAACCCTGAAACCACTGTGTGATAAGGAACTCCAAGTTAGTCACAATGTAACGGAGTTACTAACTTCTACACTGATCACCCGAGCCCAGGCACTAGGTATCAATGAAGAAGTCATCAGATGGCTCAGTCTCAACCACCATCTCTTGATTGCAAATTTATGTAGAGAATATAGGAGATACAAGCCTCTTTATGGATAAAGATGAGTTCAGTTTTGTTCTAGTTGTAGATGAGGTGCCAGGGCAGAGAGTGTAGGGAGTAGATAAGACTGAATTTTAAGGCAAATAAATTGGATTGAAAGAGATATGAACACCTAGAGAGTGTGTGCATTTTTTATCCCTGGATATGGCCCACTCTACTGTAGTAATTGCTCACTACGGCTACTTTTTCACACCCTGGTAATGAAAGAAAATCACATCTGTGGGGAATAGGGGTAATCAGTGGAGAACAGTCACACAAATCTCCCAAGCAATTCTACTACGTAGCTAAGGGACTATCCCATCCACTCTTAAGTTCAGCAAAAATTAAACTAAAACTCAGAAGCATTATGTTGGAATATAAGCCATTACTTGTGTTATTGGTATATTCTTTCACATAGATATATTGACACTGTTAGTTGTTTATAAAATCATTTCTTCTCCTAATTTATGTCTTATTAAGATATGCACCATATTATCATATTATTAGCCACCACTATGATCTTATTTCCTGTAACTTTTCTCTTTTCACTTTTGCTTCAGCCACACTAACATCTGTTCTTTATTATTAGTATTACTATTATTATACCATTTGCAGACATTAGGATTTATTCCTTCTGCCTAAGATCTCATTACCCAATGTTTTTCTTAAAACTGTCCTTGGCACTATTTAGGGGTCAATCCAGAACTTAGATGTCAACTTCTCAAAGAATCTATGTTGCACATAGATGTCTCTATACAAATACTCTAATAGTCTTTATAATATCTACACACACCTAATTTTGAAATGATGTATAGTACATGGTTCCCAAAAAGAAAGGAATTTTAAAATTTCAATTCCCCGCCTCCAAATAAGTTCAGAGTAGATAGCCAATAAATAACTGTTTAGGACTTAATTATCATCTGGATATAGGAGAAGGCCACCCAGGGAGGGTCCAAGCATATGTGTCTTTCACGACCACAACTTCATTACTCCTAAACTTTGTGTACTTTGTTGGTGGCTCTCATCTATAGCTGCACAATGCATTCATCGAGGGACTTAATTCTAGAGATATTGATGTAATTTGTGGGAATGTAGCCCAAGCACCAAGTTTCCAAAGCTTCCCAGGTGATTATTATGTGGCTCTCAATTGAGAACCACACGTTGGTTGTTACAAAACTAACGTTATTTCGCTCCTGGGTCTCTGTGAATCCTTTATTAAGTAAATTTTGAGACTAAATCAAGAGCCACCCAATAATATTTATTACTAAAGATATCCATTATATACTGGGTCTAAAGAAAGATCTGGCTGTCTCATGTTTACCTTCAGGATAGAATTCTCATTACCCAGTGGGAACATTTTGATTTATAAGCAAATATACATGGAAATTTTGTTAGAAGACAAACTTGGTTATTATATGAGCCAAATTCAGAATTTTCCACATTAATGTCCTTCTTGGTCATTGCTTATTACATTGGGATAGAAAAGTAACTTCATAGGTCTCTTGGGAACAGGGGGCAGGTTTTAACATTTTGAAGGTCATGTCTCTGCTCCCAAAGGGAAGCATATCAGAAAAACTGAGTCTGGTTCATTCGCTCTGCTGCATCTCCAGGGCAGCACAAGGAAGATTTGGAAAAGCGTTGATGGATACGCAAAGCAAACAACGTTGGTTGAGAAAAAAATTTAAAGGCAGCAAAAAACCTCTTTCAGAAATCAAACTGTTATTCTAATTTCTAAAAAACTGATCAAAGTGGAGCTGTTCTGTTTGAAGTAGAGTTTGTAGCCCTCGGGGCGAAGCTCTGTCTAGGCTTCCTTGTACAATCCCTGCCCCCAGATGGGCCTGGAGAAACAAAGCCAAGGGCCATTCCTAACTTGACTTGAAAATGCTCATCTGATGACACATTTTAAGAGTAGACTTATACAGAAAACCTACCATGAAAATGAATTGTGCCAGTAAAATCCTGGAAAGAGAATGTCATGATTTCTATGTTGTTTAACTTATTACAATAACTAGGTTGTCCCCTTTCTAAGAACACTTTAGTATATACCTGCATGACCTTGGTACAAAACAAATCTTGATTTGACTGATCTTGAGGCTGTGATCCAAGATTTGTGCTTCTGATAAGTGTGTTACCCACACTTTGAATTTCAGTATTTCAAAATCACACTTCACATATCAGAATCCCTCAAAGACTTAAAAAAAATAGCCTGAGGCCCATGCTAGAGTTTCTGGATTGAACCCTAGAGCTGTGGGATTGGCAGCCTCAGTGTTTAACAGGCTTCCAGCATTTTTTCTGCTATTCACAAAACTTGAAAACTGTGTTTTTCGCATATGTTTACCTATCATCCTTACCTTTGTGGGACTCAGTCTGAGACTCAACACATGCTAAAGGGCTGAATATCATCCAGCCCAACCTCACTCTGATATTGATTAGGAAATGGAATATCCAGGGGTAAACAGTTTTCCAAACACCTATGCCAGGTGGCAGCAAAGAAGATCAGAACAAAAGGTTTTTTTTTTTTTAATTTAATTTTTTTAAATTATTTTCTTAATTTTAAAATATTTTATTATATCACCCATGAGATATACAATTACAAAGATGTTCATTTTGGCTTTCAGTCATACAGTGTTCCAGCACCATCCCTCCACCGTGCCCATTTCCCACCACTAATGTCCCCAATCCCTTCCCCCTCCCCTAGTCTGCCTATATGGCAGATTCTCTCTCTCTCTCTCTCTCTCTCTCTCTCTCTCTCTCCGCCTCTTTACATTTTTGTGAATTGCAATGGAATACATTTAGAGGTTATCATGTGTATCCTGTTTGACTGTATTCAATGCTCAGTTCTAGGCTAGTATTATAATTTTTTGATGATTATTAGCACACTGTTTCCATCTCTTGACTTTAGCTAACCTCCTGACTCCCACAAGTTTGTGGTAGATTGCACTTTATTGACAAGACCTCCTGATCCATGTTTTTGCCTAACCTGATATTTAGTGGATATATATTATATATGTATATATATATATACATATATATATATATATATCCGGCCTGAGAAACAAAATGCCGAGGGCCATGCCTAACTTGACTTGAAAAAAATGTTCATCTCATGACACATTTTATAAGTAGTACTTATACAGAAAAACCTACCACGAAAATGAATTGTGCCAAAGTAAAATCCTAGAATTTTTATATTATCCTAGAATTTTATATTTTATATCCTATAATATTATATTATATTAAATACAACATAATATATTACATTTATATATTTATGTCATGCAAATAAATACAGTCATTCTATATCTGTCTTTATCATTCTGGCTAATTTCACTCAACATGATCCTCTCCATGTACCATGCATTTATAGGCAAATTTCATAGCTTCACTTTTTCTAATAGCTGCATGAGATTCACATTGTGTAGATGTACCAAAGTTTCTTTATACAGTTATCAGCTCTTGGGCCCTCTGGTTTCCAGATTCTAGCTATTGTGAATAGTGATGCTGTGAAAAAAAAAATGCAGATGTTGTTTCTGCTGTGTGTTTTGGCTTCTCAGGATATATTCCCAGGAGTGGTAGTAAGTGGGTCAAATGAGCTCAATTTCTAGTCTTTGGTGGAATGTCCATATTGTTTTCCAAAAGTGCTGTACTAGCTCGACATCCCAACCAAACAACGGATGAGAGCCCTTTCTCTCCACATCCAGTCCAGCATTTGTTGTCCTTGTGCTTTTTAGATATGTGCCAATCTCTGTGGTGTGATGTGAGATGATATCTCTTTTTTGTTTTGATTTGAATCTCTTGATGTCTAGTAATGATGAGCATTTTTTTCATGTACTTTTTGGCTGGGAATTTCTTTCTTGTCAATGTTTCTAGTCATTTCTTCTCCCATTTTTCCACTTATTTATTTATTTGTCTGCTTGTTTATTTTTTAGCTTATCTATTTACTAATTTATTTGGGCTTTTGGGGTCACACTCTAACAAATGCCTTAGGTTACTCCTGGCTCTTTTGCTCAGGAATTACTCCTGGCGGTGCTCGGGAACCACTGAGATGTCGCGGGATCGACCCAGGTCGACCGCGCCAAAGGGGCAACTCCCTACCCACAATGCTAAGCCGGCCCCATCTTCTCTCCCCATTGGTGGGTTGGTTAAGCTTTCTTCTTGTAAAGTTTTACCAGTGCCTGATATATCCTGAAATTAATCACTTATCAGATGGGTCACTTGTCTTCTCTCGCTGTTCATCGATTTGTTCGACCGCAGTAATGTCTCCATTTGTTGGTAATGAGGTTCACATTGTTACTGTTTTTGGCATATCGTTACACCACAGGTAACTTGCCAGGCTCTGCTGTGGCTCTGAATTCATCCTAGGGTCCCACTCTTTTTCTATGTCATACCATCAACTATCCAGGGCCCATAGGGCAGAGCTCTGGGGTAAGGACAAGACTGTCCCCTGTCTTCCCACCTAAGCTGATGCAGCAGGCACCACAACCACATTCTTGCAATATTAGAAGAATTAGATGTACTAGGTGAATATTCTTTCCCCATTCTGTGGTCTGTCTTTATATTATAGTCACTGTTTCTTTTGAGGTGAAGAAGCCTTTTAGCTCTCATATAGCCCACAAGTTTATCTTTTGCTTTTGTTTTGTTAGTGATATTTCATCTTTGAAGATGCTTTAGCTTCAATGTCTTAAAGTGGTTTTTTTCTATATTTTCTTCAGCTTATTTATGGATTCATATCTGATATTGAGATCTCATTTTTCTTGCAATTTTATGTTTATTAAACATTGTGATGTACCAAGTTATTCCCCACTGTACTGCTGCTCTTGAGGCATACAATGTTCCAACACCAATTCCACAAACAGTGTGACCTACCCTCCACCAATGTCCCCAGTTTCCTACTTCTAGCCTTTCCTTTAGTAGATACAAAAAAAATACTCTTTTATTACTTGCTCCGAGAAAACTTAGAGGAATAGTATGCAGTTATCAGAAAATAAGTCAATGATAGTGAATTTTGTAACAGATTGCTATATATTATTTACGCGAAGAAATTAAAATAATTAAGTAGAATATAATGTCTAATTTATATAAATATGTTTTTTAATATTTTATTATACCACCATGAGATATACAATTAGAAAGATATTCATGTTTGGTTTTGGTCACTTACAGCTTCCAACACCCATCCCTGCACCAGTGCCCATTTCCCACCACCATTGTCCCCGATTCCCTCCCCATCCCCTCTAGCCTGCCTCATGGCAGGTTCTTTATCTCTTTCTCTATTTCTCTTCTCTCTCTTTCTCTTCCTCTCTTACACATTGTGGATTGCAATACTTACATTTAGAGGTCATCATGTATCTTTGACCTATATTCAATGCTCAGTTCTAGGCTGGTATTATCACTTTGACAATTATTAGCATACTGTTCCCTTCTCTGTCTTACCTAACCTCTGACTCCCACATGTTTGCATGTTTGTCATAGATTCCATCTTTGACAAGACCTCCTGATCCATGTTTTCCTTAACTTGGATATTGGTATCATATCCAAGATAAGTATCTTGGATATTGGTATGATATCCAAGATAAGATATAGTATGATATATATATAATATATATATATATATTTATATATAGATATATATATAGAGAGAGAGGTCTTTAATCCATTTTTATCTGACTTTTGTGCATAGTATTAGACAGAGCTACAAATTCATTCTTTTACTGTAGTGCCCAGTTTTCCCAGAACCACTTGTTGAAGAGGCTTTTCTTGCTCCTTTTCGTATTTTTTGCTCCTTTCAAAGATCAAATGATCGCTCATTTGAGGATGGGTGTCAGGATACTCAACTCTATTCCATAGGTCCACAGGTCTGTTTTTATTCCAATACTATGATGTTTTAATTACTTTTACTTTATAGTGCAGTTTGAAGTTAGGAGAGGTGATGCTTACTATCTTCTTTTTCCCCAGGATTATTTAGCTATTCATGAGGGTTTATTATTCCATATAATTTTCAGGAGTTTTGGTCAATTTCTCTGAAGAATGTCATGGGTATCCTTATAGGGACTGCATTGAATCCACATAAAGCATAATGTGTATTGTCATTTTGACAATGTTGATTCTTCCAAACCATGAGCAGGAATGTGTTACCATGTCCTCATGTCCTCTTTATTTCTTGAAACAGTGTTTTGTAGTTTTCTTTGTACAAGTTCTTTACACTCTTACTTAAGTTGATTCTAGCTATTTGATTTTCTGTGACCTCATTGTGACTGGATCATTTTCTTAATATCTCTTTCTTCTCTTTCGCTATTTGTATACAGAAAAGCCACTGATTTTTGGGAATTGATTTTGTACCCTTCCACTTACTATAGCTATTTTGTTTCTAGGAGCTTTTTGGTAGAAAGTTTAGGTTCTCTAGGTATACTATCATGTCATCTGCAAATAGTGATATCTTGACTTCTTCCTTGCCTATCTGAATCTTCTGTACTATCCTTTCTTCTCTGATTGCTATGGCGAGTACTCTCCAGTACTATATTAAAGTTTCTTTTCAACCCTCTGTTTGACTTGATGCTGCTGGGGTCCCAGATAGTGTGAGGGCAGAAGTTCTTTATACCTCCGAGGCCGGGAACATATGAAAACTCACTAGTCCGGCACAGCCCCAAAAAGGCTTTTAATAGTACAAAAATTCTTCCACAGCACACCAATATAATGAACAAACTCTAGCTCTGGTCTGAACTTAGAACATACAAAAGAGCCTAAGTCCCAATCAAAGAGAGAGGATCTCACCCAGATGAGTCCTACCCAGAAGAAGAAGCAAAAGGCAAAAAGAGCAAAAAGCCAAAAGCCAAAAGCAAAAGGTCGAGTAAAGCCACAGGAGCCAAAAGCTGAAAGCTGAGGAGCTAAAAGCCGTAAGGGGCCTCAAGTCTGTCCTCTTATATACACCAAAGTAATCCAGGGAAGGCCGTGTCAACAAAGAATTCTAAACAGAGTGTAGTGCCACACCCTATTGTAGGTATAAACAAATTACCTAAGGACTAATCCCGAGATCATCTATTATGTAAAACACTGGAGAGAGAGAGAGAGAGAGAGAGAGAGAGAGAGAGAGAAAGAGGGAGAGAGAGAGAGCTGATATAAAGTAATACATCTTAATTTCATGAGCTTCATATAATCTAGATGGTACCCACAAGGTCCTTCTTATTATTATCTGCACCAGGATGATTCTGAGTACCTTGTTCTCGTGTACTGAAAGGGTCACACTTGCCCGCTTAGAGCAAACTAGTATGATCCTTCCTATAGTCTTTCTATAGTCTCAACGTAGCCAGGATGGTAGTCTCCTGGTAAATTCTACGTGTCCCATGCTGGGTGCAGTGGGTATAAAGAGGAGCAGTGCCCAATCTAGAAAACATAGAAGTCTTAGTAGATGTATAAGTCAGAAGTTATTCAATCAAGGTGACTTCTGTAACTGCCACACCCTCTAGCTGTGTTTACATAGAAGAGAGGTCTCATTAGAATGAACCTTGGCTTAAATAGATTAAGCTGGGAGTGGGCAAAACAACAAAGCTCCCTAGATTATCTAAACCTGTCCTCCAACACTCAGGTACCATGGACCTACCATTTTACTGCTTCTCTTGTGCTGCTTTGGGAGGCCAGTGTCAGTGTCACAGCCTCTGCCTTTTGTTGTACTCAAGGTTTGCCCAGTTCTTGGCAAAGGAATGTGGTAAGCAAATATCATTTTAGTATATTCCTGCAATGTTTTTGTCTATTTATCTTCAGAATTTCTATTAAATTTTCTCTCATAAAAATAGACATTGACATTTCTAAATATCACAGTTCTCATTGAAGTCTAACTATAGTAGATACTGAAAATATGAACTATGAGGTCAGTTAGTACCAGGCTTCAGAGGCATGTCTTACCTGCATTCAACGTTTGTTTGATCCCCAGCACAACATCTGGCCTCCTGAGCACTCTCAGAAATTACCCCCGTAGCACAGTGCTAGAAGTAGCCCCCTGAACACAAACCGATGTGTTCTAAACCCATATAAAGAAAAAGATGAATTATGTGGAGCAGAGGAATACACTTTAGTAGTGAATGGTCTTCAACGTTAACTCTAGACTCTGATATTTATCAAACATGTGATCTGGGAATTTTGCTGAAATAGTCTGAGACTCAATTTTGTCCTCTATAAATTACAAATATGAATTGATTCTGTGTCATAGAGTTTTGTGAAATATTTGAGGTGGTGTTTGGTATATTGTAGTCCTAAATTTCGAGATTGCTCAAAGAGTACAAGATAATAGCTCCAATAGTCATATCAAAAGAACCCTTTTCCAACTGCCTGTTAATAAAAAATCAGAAATACTATTAGGTTTGCATGTGCAGGATCAATTCCTGCCCCCACCCCCCCATCCCCGCCCACACAAAACACAGAGGGAGAGAGATAATTTTAAAAAGCATGCATAATACACTGATTACAGAACTGAAAGCACTATCTTCAGTTTGCACTTTCAGGAGAGCATTGCTATGACAGAGTGTTGATTCTAAGGAATAAAGCAATAACTAAATACTGCGAACCAAGTTGTTCGGTGGGTTACTCCAAATAAACAAGTTGACAGGAAGGGCACATGGACAGAATTTCCTCTGGGATTCTCTTTATAAGTTCCAAATATTGACTAATAAGCTTAGAGCTTGCAGCAATTGTGGTCTAATGGCTTTGAGCAACATGTTTCGATCTTTACCCAGAAAGTGTAATAAAGATATTTTTAGCCTTGTTACTAAATGGAGGAATGTGAATTTGAAATGCATGCCTGAAGAGTTCACCAGGAACAGTCTGTGTGATTATTACTATCAGAAATATTTTCTTCACATGTCCCAGATTTTCAGTGTTGTTATAATTTTCGGACCTGCTGCTCCACTGTTCTGCGAGAAAATTCTACTTGTCTGAGCAACTATCCAAATTTCTGGGGGAAGTGATTGGGGAAATATGGCCAAATAGATTGGAATAAAGCTCACATTAAATACAGTTGGAGGGTGAGGAAAATCACAACTTATTGAAAGTAGGTATGACTTCCTCTTGCATCAGTAATGACTCAGAAATTTTTCAATTGTAAGTAACAGAGAGTAAGTCAACTTTACTTAGCAAAATGGGAAGATTCTTGGTCCCTTGTAACTGAAAAGCCCAGAAAATTTATGGCTGGATAGCTGCAGATTCTCAATCAATGACCCAGCAGAGCCACCTCCTGCCACCTTCTTTTTCTGGTTCTTTGTATTGGTTTCATCTATAAGCAGGAAGGATTCCCTCTGGGTGGGTGATCCTAACAGACTTGAGCTCATATTCTACCAACCTGGCATCCTTTCAGAAAGTGACTTCCCAAATGATTTATGCTTTAGTTGAAGCTCTGAAATTTCTCTTTAGTTGATCTAGGTTCATTTGTTTCCCCAGTCTAGAAGTGTCAAGGGACTAGAATGGGCAGCACCTGAAACACTTGACAAGGACACTTCCTGAAAGAAATGGAGGCACTGATAGCAGAGGAGGAGGGCAGGGAAGCAAGAAGGAAACAACACATGATCTTATATCCTTTTTCTCTACGCCAGGATTCTGGTTAGCCATTATTTTTTATATACTAGTTTTCCTAGAATAAACTTCTAGGAATTTCTAGGACAGGAACAAGTGGAATCCTTCAGCCAACATTACTGTCATCTCTACAAGACATCTACTACCTGCTCATAGATGATGTTCATCTGATTACATTTGCCTCGTTCTGTCAACAGAACATAAAGCCCATGTTCTTGACTTGACTCTCTTCTCCCTAGGTACTCTAAGCATACTTATTAGAGATACACTTTGGCTTGTCTGACTTCTTTTCTCCCTAACCCCAAAAAAAAAAAAAGTTCTTAGGATCTGGGTAATTGTCTCCTAGTTGGGGAAACAAGTTTTTCTTCTCTTGGATACTGGAACCAGGCAGACATAACTTTTCCATCTCTTGCAACACCTCTAGCAAATTCATAGTGGGCTTAAGTTTTATCTTAGTTCACCAGAACAGGTATTTCAACGATGATTTGCTTGGATCTAATGTAAGCTGTGTTTAGAGGGTTAATGAAGCATAAATTTGCAAAGAGAATTGCTGCCTCTTCAGGGACCAATTTGCTTTATTAAACATGAAGTAACATGGTGTATTTTATGTAATTTGTACATTAAGGTTCACTCTTAACAGCAGATAGTAGAAAATCTTGAAGATTTATCAGTGCTCAGAGATTTAGAAAGGGTCTCAGATAGCAGAAAAAAAGGAAATCTTAAAAAATTAACAGTTTAATTTAGCACATCGTGTCAGTCTCCATTAGGTGACTTTTAAAATAACCTCTATAGACCACTTTCCATGTTAATAAATGGGGTAAAAACCATTCACTCCTCCAAGCTAAGCCTTTAGGGAAAGCTCCAGGCACACCTCCTATTTTAAAGAGAGGAGAGAAAGTGTGACATGTGGGTGATAGAAAAGCACTGTGGAGGGAATCAAGTCATGCTTCTAGGTCCCATGTGCCATGCTATACGCTTTTGCTTTGATGGTTAGTCTAGCCATTTAAAAATTATCCATAGATACCTGATGAATTTTTTTTTGGGTTTTGCTTTAGAACAATTTTGTGTTCACTCATAAGACTGGAAGAAAATACAGAAATTTATCATGTATTCCAAGCTCTCAAGCAAGCCAAGTACCCTAATACTCCACATTGGTGCATTTATTATTGATAAACCTAGTTTGAGTCATCATTATCATTCAGGTCCATAGTTTACATATAAAATATTTAATTAATGTATTTTAACCAGCCCCCTCTTCAAGTGTTTTACATAAGAGATAATCTCAAAAGAAGGATTGGTCCTTTGCATGGTCCTTTGTTTAGACTCCGTAGTAGGGTGTGACACCACCCTTCTACACTCTTCTACTACCTAGAAGCTGGTTAGGATTTGTTGCTGACCCTAACTTCAGGATCCTCCCTGAAGCTAGGATTACTTTGGTGTATAAAAGAGGACCAACTTGAGGTACTGCTCTCTTTGTGTGTGATTCTTTTCCTCTTGGCAGGACTCCTCTCCTGTAGGGACTCTGTCTCTGAGGGATCTTCTTTCTGACTCTGTCTCTGGTGGGATCTAGGTGGGAAGAGTTGGGCTCTCATGTATGGTCTAAGTTCTGACCAGAGCTAGAGTTCTTTCAATATATTGGATTGTGGTGGTAGAGCTTTTGTACTATTAAAAGCCTTTTTATGGAACTGCACCGACTCATGAGTTTTTATCTGTTCCCCGCTGCCTTGGAGGTAGAATAGACCTTCTGTCCTTGATACTGTTGGGGAAAACCAGCGACCACCTGAAAAGAATAACCTATGTTGGAAAAATAAGTAGATTGAAACAAAGTGTGTTGGGCTAGGGATAAGTATCATTGGTTCAGCTGTTGGATGCCATTGCCAGTCTCTGTTGACTCACCAAGACATTTTTGTTGGCATTTCACATTCAGACCCACTTATTATTCCAGATGCTTCCTATAGCTCCTGAATCATCAAGGTGGGAGGTGACAAGGCTATTGTGATAACGAGGACATTTTTTCTTAGAGAAAATATTTTTCTTTTATAAACAAAAGTCCGAAACTCCAAATACGAACATTTGCAATTGTCCTTGTCGGTGGTATAATAAAATACATTTTAAAAAAAAGTCTCTTCCTTTGTATTTACTAAGAAAGGTGGTATTCCCAGATGATTTCTCATCTCAATGGGACCAAGTTTGAAAAACCTGATGACACCCACACACGAAAGACCTGGGGGAAAAGAGAATCTTTCTTTTTCTAGTCTCTTTAGAGCTAGATGAATATGGGAGATAGAAAAGGTTCTATTTGGGGTTGGAGAGATACTTACAGTGGGCAGGGTGCTTGCCTTGCATAACTGACCTGATTCTTTATCCCCAGCATCCCACATGGCCCCTGTGTATTGCCAGGATTAATTTCTGAGAGCAGAGTTAGAGAAAACCTTGCGCTATTGCCGGGTGTGAGTAACCACCCAATGGGGGAAAATTTATTTTATCTAGCAGTTTTTGCAACTGTGAAAGAGATGTAAGGGACATGAAGTACACTCTTTATCATATGACTTCGTGACATTTATGAGCACACATCATTTTATCAGTCAGTTTGTTGATGTAAATCACACAGAATTGGGTCATTATGTTGATAGAGGAGAAATCTCTCCTCTGGTGCTTATGAGTTTTGGAAACTTTCCCCAGTAAAATTGATAGAATGAAAACTGACTTCTCTGCTTCCAAATTATTAAAAAGGGAAGCTTCTCATTACCTAGAACTGGGCAGTATGTTTTAGAATGAGTTTCTGCTTTCTTCAGTTTGGCACCAATTTAGGCTTATTTCTATGCAACTTCTCTTTAAAACTGATGTCAATTATTGCTGATGTGCAGTGGACAATACTAATTATAATTTGTGAAACTCAGTAAATAAATGTAGGTTTCCTTGTTTGAAAAATAAGAATTTTGAACCAGGAGATAGCTCAAGGGGGTGGAGTACATACCTTATTTACCTAATACTGGAGTTCAGTCTCTAGCACTGCAGAGATCCCCAGAGCTCCACCAGGGAGACCTGTATTAGGGAAAATTAGTATTTCAGGACAGCAAGAATGCACTAAAATTAGCACACAGTCATGTGAAATGAACAGGTTGCATGATTTTAAAGTTTGGCTTGCTTTTGCTGCTGAATTTTGAGTCTAAGGCAAGGATGGTTACAGGTATAAGATATGCTAAAGGCAGTTGATTAGGAAACACTATTAC
>JAJIBD010033184.1:0-81059 GCA_021461705.1 Cryptotis parvus | reverse complement strand
GGAACCTGCTTGCTCCCACAAGACAGCATAAAGAGCCTCAACCATTCCGTCAAGTCGTAGAGATGAGGTCTATAACGGTTACTATTGTTTGGCACTATCAAATATGAGCATGGGTAGCTTACCGGAGCTCTGCCATGAGGGTAGCATATTCTTGTAGTCATCTAAAAATCCAGCATTTTATTGATGAACCGGCGGCGCTTGTGGCAGCGCGAGGCTGAAGCTGTATTGACCAGCACAGTGCTGCTGGGTGAGTTCTGACGAGGGAAGTCCCTCAGATGCTGGAAAATGGGGGGCTAAGGAGTGGGGAGGTCGTCTGGCTTTGACTACATGAGGAGAGCTCTGCACAGGGTGGCGGGCCGGGGCTGGAATTTACCATCCCCTCCTGGAGTGCCCCTCATGGCGGCTGAGCTACCGGGGAGAGTCAGTAGCTCTACCCCCATGTCTTAGAGACTTAGAGACTTTTGTATCAGGTGTGTCAGAAAAAAAATGGAGAGAGAATATTTTTAGTCAGAAATCAATAATAGGCATTAATATGAAACTGAATCAGTCTTAGGAAAATGAAAATGATGCTGAATTGCCTTTATTCCTACTTTTTAAATAGATTTTTGTGTGTTATTTTTAGCAGGGAGGCAACATTTTTATTCTGTTTGATTTCCAGTGTTTCCACCTGCATCCAAGGAACGCCAGGGCAGCAGAGGAGAAAACCAGAGGCATACCACTTTTAAATGATGCTTTGGACACCCCTCTTCCTCCTAACCTGGAGCTTGCTCTGAACCTAGACTGGAGTACTACTGTCCATGCTGTGGATACACTCTTTGCTGTAGATCCATGTTGATGTTGTTTTTTTATCTGAACTTTTTGTGTCTGATTCCATATCATCACGCACTCTCTCCAGGATATTTCTCTCAGGTTGAAAACACACAGCCAGCTTCAGGCATCTGTACTACGTTTCCTGGATTGGCCCAGTAATATGTTTGTTTGGCTCCTTCTGCAGATGGTATAGATTTTGCCAGTGGTCTTTTGAATACCGGCCTCAGGATGTTTGTTTTTCTAAGTTTTTGTCTTATCTCTTCCTCTGAAAGGTCTCACTTTTTTAACATTTGCTTTGCTGAAACCTTACCTGAATAGAAAGCTGGGTTTCAGGCCTATCTCTACCCCTCCCTTGTGGAGATTAAATTGTGTACTTTGAAAATCATAATCCTTCATTGCTTGTTTCGAAGTGACCAAGAGTTCAAAGAGAGCACCACTTAACAGTAGTACCCTTGTCTCCCTTGGCGCCTCTTTATCTTGCCATTTCTTCAGCCACTCCCTCACCTTTTTACAAGTGCTTGGGAAATGGCATGAAATTCACTAATTCCCTGCAAATACCCAAAAAGCACCTGGCTAACTTGCTAAAAATGGGATTCTCAAGAGCTACATCTTCCAGTATTTAGAAGCTCAAGAAACGGTCGAGGAATTTCTTGCTTTTCTTTTCATCAAGTATTCCCTATCCAGCTATATGCCTTCACATCCCTCACCATTTTGATAAAATGGTATTTTGCATAGATAGGGATTTGTGAAGAAATCCCATGGAAGAGTAAAATAATCCTGTACTTGAAGTTCTCCGGTTGCTGAGAACTTTTGAATCTAACTCGTGTACCCTGGCTGGTAAACTGAACTCATGTTTTCCCTCAAATATGGAAAAAAGTAAATAAAATTCAGTGAACTTGGGAGGAGGTGGCGCTATTAACCTGGCTTATGCTCTGTTCTTTTAAATCTTTGGATACTGGTAGAATACAAAGAAACAATGAAGAATGGAAAATAATCTTACCGATTTTTGTCTGGAAGTGGTCTTGGGAGTCTGATGTAAGACCAAAAACAAAAAAAAAAGAAAGAGGAGAGACTTGGGCCCGCAAAATGGAAGAAAACGGAAATACCTACTTTTTTGTATTCTGCTGCTCTCCCCAGCTCCCATGAGCTCTCCTTTAGCTGGTACTTTCACCTTCTGAGCCTCACTCAGCATCCCTCACTCAGCTGATTTCTTGAATTTACTTCCTGGGGAAGAATAGCCTTGACCCGGAGGTTCGCAAATCCACAATGGGGTTACTTACTTCCTCTTGATGTATTCTTCACCTGTTGTTGTTAATTACTGTTGTATTTTGCTTTCACAACTAGACAGTGAGCTCCTTCAGGATGGGAAATCTTATCCTATTATTACCTTACTTAAGGACTTTCACTATATAAGACTTTTTAATATAATATATATTTTCAGGGACTAAAGAAATAAAGCTTAAGACGTTTTACAATCGCTGGTGCTGTTGAAGGTACGAAATGTATTAGACCTGACATATCCATTAAGAGACACATTCAAACAGACTGCTTGGAACATTGTTGAGGAAGAAACACTTTCAGAGGAAACAGAAGACCCTTCTTGCTTCCAATGCAGTTGGCCAGACATTTTTCAGGGTCCTCAGAAATCTTAGGCAATTTCTCAAAGACAGTGAAGGAGAACGATCACTATTTTTGCTATTCAAAGGGAGTTAAACAAATCACTGAAAGAAACACCAGAATGACAGCATCAATTTTTAATTATCAATTTCCGTGAAACACCTAAAGGGACCATTTAAATGATATACTGCTATCCATCCCAACCAGTTCTCAAAATGATGAAAGGATTAATGAAGAAAATGATTGCTATTTACTCTCAGCTTGCCAATTTAAACTTGTTGGTTTTCCCCCTTCTTTTCACATGGGGAAATTTTAGATTGGTAATAATAGTCCTAAGGCGGTGGATTTACAAGTTGAATGAATTAAGCAAACTTTGACCAAGAATTTTGTCTCGAAAGCTGGGAAAAGAGCTTAAAAAAATCACGCCATTATTTCAATTACGGAAGACCTGAGTTAATAATTTTCAGCATTGTCTTTTATTTTCTGCCTCTGGGCTAAAATAGAAGTAACATATGTTGAGGAACCGCCAGGGTCCCCACAGTGCCGGGAAGCGAGTTCCCTTCTACCTCGAAGCCGGCGGGGAATGGATGAAGACTCAGGAATCCGATGCAGTTTTAAAAGGCTTTACTTATCACAGGTTCAGGCATACAAGTCAGCAATAGGAAAAACCCTGTGCTTAGGATTCCCGGCTAGAACCCTAGCCACGTGTAGGCCAAGATGGCGGCCACCCTGTGTTAAGGCCCTGTAAAGAGGAGACAAAGACAAGACTCCCAAGAAGGGTGCGAGCTCACAAAGAGAGCCCAAAAAAGAGAGAGAGGGAGGGAGAGAGAGAGAGAGAGAGAGAGGAAGCGAGGCTGGTTTTATACCCCTGCAACTCAGACCTCTCACTATTATGGGAAGCAGGAAGGGTCAAATGCCCTTAGGTAATTTCTCCCAGCACCTCACCCTAGGCCCTATTATATGCTAATGTTTTGAGCCAAGATCTGCCTGGAAATGCCTTTATAGGGTAGAGAGGGGGTTTCTGAGATGGCATGTCTCTGTACCAAGACTAATACTAATGCCAGTTAAATATTTCTCCAAGCCTTCACAAGAGTCTCGTCTACTTCACGGTAGTTTTAGTATTTTAGTTGCCTTTGAGTTATCAGGGGCCATGCTTGCTTGCTTGGAGGCAAACAGCATTTCTCTCTGGTCTAATTACTTAGGATCCAACGTGGCCAGGCAAATATGCTGGTAAGATCTAGCTAGTCCCACGATGATTGTGGTAGCATGAGAGAATATTTATACCAGCCAGTACAGAATACATGGTCAGATAAACTGCCACATTTAGACTACCCCCTATCTACGAAGTGACCTGCAGGGAGGCAATCCAGGGCAGATGCAGAGGCTCTTAGAGTCCTGCAACACTTATATATATATTCTTTTAAATATGTTTCTTGGAAGGAAGCATCTTTAAGCGGAAGTCAGAGCCAAGATTAAAGCTACCTTCTATTGGCTTTTGGCATGTGGGGGCTCCATTTGAATTTTGTTCATATAGCTGCAGTTTCTATTAGTGCAAAAAGGCTACCTGGAAGCTTAGAAGAATTGGAATAAGAAGGCTAGACATTCTTAGTTATATTCTTGATCAATTGGTTCTTATTACAAGATAACTGAATTATAGATGCATTATAATTTCTCTAGCTGAATATCTGTGGCTTTTTTGTTTGTTTGTTTTTACTTTTTTTGATCACACCCAGTGATGCATAGGGGTAGCTCCTGGCTCTACACCCAGGAATTGATTACTCTTAAGTGGTGCTTTCGGAGGGTACCATATAAGAAGCTGGGGGTTGAACCCTGGTGGGCCACATGCAAGGCAAATGTCCTACCACAGAGCTATCACTTTAGGCCCTTGTGTTTCACTATTTTTAAAAGAGGAAATCAAAGTGCCATATAGAATGACAATCATGTGTAATACATAAATAAGTATTCCTAGATAAATTGTACCTTCATTTCTCATTTATTTGCAAAGTCATAGAGTCATTTTAAGGCATTTCTATCTCTTGCCTTATTTATTTCCTTTAAAATTTGTTTTCTTTTTCTGGGAAAGAAAATACACAAGAACAAAGACAAAGTATAGCATAAAGTACTAACAGCTCCAGCAACAACTATTCTGAGTTTTTCTGAGGTCATTTGCAAGGCTCTGGACTTAGTTTGGTTGATTAAACCCTGATACTTGTCAGTAGTTTGAGCTTTATCAGGTTTTATCACTTGCTATATATAAAAGGAAAAGCCAGTATGGATTAACCATATAATCAGATAGGAAGGTATCAAAACACTGGGTAGAAAAAATCCATTCTTTATTACATTTGAGGATGTCTAGGTGAAGAAATACTTCCTTCTGCTCAGCTAAATCAGTAAGAGAGGATGACTTCACTGAAGCTTAACTTCAAAGTGTATTCCTTAAATAGTATGCTATACTCAAAATCTTGCAGAATAACTCCATACCATTTCTACTTTGGGAGAGTCACAATTCAACTTAGTCAATTAAAGTCCAGTAATTTCTGTAACAATGTATACCTGCAACTGAAATTTTCCTAAATGTATTGGACACAACATTATAGCTTAGCTAATATAATGGTATTCTATAGGAAAAAGTGCCCTATTTCATAAGCTCTTAATTTCCGTGGTGCCCACTAAATCCTTTCTTTTCTTCAGATTTTATTTAATTGGAGGATGATCTATGCTTTCTAATACTGATATGGAGCAGACACAATAACAATCAAGAAGTTGCTTGTCCATATACATGATAGCTTAGGTTTTTCACAATGTTTTGACAACCTTGACCGCGATAAAGTACTCTTGAAGCATATTCTGTAATTTTTTTTGAAGCATGTTCCCAGACAGAATGTCACAACCCCAAAGCTGAGGACATCAATAGCCTGAAAAACCCACTTAATACAGCTAATCATTTTTTTTTACATCACACCTGACTCTGCTCAGGGATTACTCCTGATAGGGTGGTGCTCGGTTACTCCTGCCAGGGCTGTAGGGCTATATGGGATGCTAGAGATCAAACTTGGGTGGCCATGTGCAAGGTAAATAGCCTGTCTGAGTGGGCCATCACTCTAGCCACTAGTTTATCGTATAGAAGTTCATTTAATGAGCTCAGGGTACACTCAGGCTGAACTCACCGACAGTACTGGGAATATTTGGGTACTAATGGTGAAGTCACTCTCTGCTTGTCTATCATTTAGTGTCTTCATCTACCTTCTCCTCCAGACTGTAATCAGCATGTGTTCATTGATGTTCATTATTTCACAACCCACCCCCAAATATTGAATAGGGTGGTGGTGCTCTACCATTTGGATGGCCACTTTTTTTTATTTATTCATTTACACTTTGCTTTTCCTATTTTTTATATCCATAAATGGTAGCAGGCCAGACAGAAGAGAACTAAGGAATGATCTATCAACTCTCCCTGCAATACTGGGAGAAATTTCATTGTTTTAATCTGAAGCAAGCTGTTCTCAAAGGGTCCTATATATTCCATACTGTCCTACTTTCTTCCAAAACAGACAGTCATAATTTGATTCTTCTATCTACGGTAAGTCTATAGGGAAAAAGAGTCACTGGGTAGCTGGTCACTGTCAGGAAATTTTATATTCAAATGAACTGACAACAATGCCAGTGTTTTCCAAATATTGTTATCATCTAACATCAGATTTTTTTAATTCCCATTTTTGAGATCTCTGGATTCTTTGTTGTGCTCTTATTGTTTCCCAATGGGATGTATTGTCTTTTGTTTGCTTATAATGTAATCCTTCTTCATTGCTTAAATTGAAGTTGTATGAATAAACAAAGCAACACAAAAATTACTCAGAAGGCCACCACCCAAATAAAATCATAGTTAACATTATAATTTAATTCTCATTGTTTTTCCTGGCATAAGTATTCAGTTTATTTTAATACTTTGAAAATATGTACATAATGTATTATTAGCATATTTTCACTCTTAATAAATTTTCTATTTTTCTGCAGATGTCAAGAAATACCTCTAACATCATTTCTAGAGGCTATATAATCTCCCTTGTTTGGTTCTGTTTGTGGAAATATATTTCATCTATCCTTCATGTAATCTAAAGTAGGAGTTACATGTTTCATATATAACCTAATATAAAGAGGCATGTGGCTATACATCTGTAACTTAGTCTTTGCACACACTCCCTTGACTTTGTATCATTGTGCCTTATTTATTGTAACAGAAAAGTGCATAAATAATTTTTACAGTGAGATAAATAATTGTAAAAATGGCAGCTTAATATCTCTGTAACAGTGTGATTATGCGTAATATAGAGAATTGTACACTTGAAATGGTTAAACTAGTACATTTTATGTAATATCTATTTTATCACTTAAAAAGGACACACAAAACACATGATTCACTTATCACCCGCTCTACTAAAGGATCCATCCAGGCAGCCATAAACTCCTCTCCATCACTCTAAATCAAGCTTGGGTGGTATCCATTTTTTGTCTTTTTTTCCCTTAGTGGTTCTAAATAGGTGTGACATTCTGTCTGAGACGTGCTTCAAGAATTACAGAATATGCTTCAAAGTACTTTATCATGGGTCAAGATTTGTCAAAACATTAAGTGAGAAAAAACTGAGTCTATCATGTATATGGGACAAGCAACTTCTTTTGATTGTTATTGTGTCTGCTCAGAATCTGCACAAAATACATTTTACTTGTAAATAAATGGAACTATTGAATCTGGTTTATTTAACTCAACAGTTATTTGTGAGGGTTACCATCAATAAATAGGTTAATAAAATTGGTTAATGTGTTAGATCAATAAATTAATTAATAATTTCAATTAATGAATTTCTTTTAAAACACAGTGTGTTCATTTATATCACTGTATGGCATAGCACTGTATGCCATACTTTTATTCATCTTGTTCAGATAGAGCATCTTAGATTTGCAACACTCCAGCCTGCAATAATCTAGGATACATGTGTACTTAACCTCTAAAATAAAACCCAAGACTAAAATCATTGAATCAGAAGTATATCTTTGAATACATAATGCCTTAAAAGTACTTTTTTGACATACCTACATTTATTTCTATTATATTTACACTTATCATCATAATTATAAACATATTTGGGTCTGCAGAGACAGATCAACAGATTGGAGTGCAGGTTTGTATGTAGGAAGTTTGGGCTCTCTTCTTGGTACCATCTGACCCCCCCAAGCCATGACAAGAGTAATCCTTGAACACCAACTCACAGAACATATGAACAAACTTGTAAGACCCCAAGAATGTCATGAATACCAAGAACAAACCCTAGAACACTCCTGGAGCACTGCCAAAAGTGGCCCAAAGTGCCCTCCCAAATGTATAGATGTATATTGCATTACATTACTAATTATTATTTAAGTTTTTAGGAGGTTTCCTAATGATTAATACTCTCCAAACATTTGGTATTTCAAAGTTAAAATATTTTCATCAATCTAGTATTTTTATCTAGTAATCTAGATAATCTAGTATTTCTATCTTGTAATCTACAGAATTATTATCTTCTTATCAAACTCTAAATTATTATCTTCTTATCAAACAAATTTTGTCATGTTCAGTTAGAAGACCTTCATATGTTTAACTCAGATATATAATTGTGTGCTATAAATAGACTGTAATAAGCCTAAAACCCTTAGGGGATAGGATGCAGAAGCCACCCACATATCCTACCATCTCTGTAGAGTGTTTGCAGGTACTTTGCTTAGCAAACCCTATTGTCTTTGCTGTAGGAAAAGCACTTCTCACCTCCGTTCCTCCCCAGGCCTATGTGACTTAAGCCATGTTTTTTCCTGACAGTTTGCCTCTGTTTTGTTGCTAACTGCTGATAGTCACACAATGGACACAGGTTGAATAATTCTTTTTTCTACCCATTAATTTTACCTATATATCTAATGTCAAAAATTTTCTAGTCTTTATTTATTTATTTTTACATTTTGGGTCACACTGGCGATGCTCAGGGGTTACTCCTGGCTCTGTACTCAGGAATTACTCCTGGGAGTGATCAGGGGACTATAGAGGATGCTGGGTATTGAACCTGGGTCAAACCCAGGTCGGCCACATGCAAGGCAAGCGCCCTACTGAGTCAGTCCAACCTTGCTCCAAGGTTGGCTCACATGTGCAGGGGAGGGCCATGCTGGCCGGACTTGGAGAGGATATTTGGGCTCCTCCGCCCTTTCCTCCCACTTCCATGCCAGCTACCCGGAAGAGAGCCACGTTAGACACACAGATCTGTCGGTTGCATGGCCACTCTGCGGCCGTGTGACAGTCTTAAATAGTACTAGATTTTAGGATCAGGTCCTTCCCAGGATCTTTCACATTTATACACTGTATCAAGTTCTAGGCAGGTTCTAGCTGATACCTGTCATCCCCATAAGCCTAGCAAGAAGCCAGAGCATCCTACACATTATGAGGTCAGTCATTCTCAACATCTAGACTCCACAGTTTCCTCAGGCTCCACCTAAGAGAAAACATGATCTTTCCCCTTTAAGTTTCATCAGTAAATGCTTGATATGAGAGCCTTCTACTGAGAGTATACCACCAATATGGCAGAGCCTGGCAAGCTACCCGTGTTTTATTTGATATGCCAAAAGCTAGTAACAATTATGGGCTTCATTCCCATGACCTGAACAAATGTTTTGAGGCTCTTCCTGTCCCTGGAGCAAACAGATTCCCTTGGGCTACACTTGCTTGTGACAGGACATACAGAGATGTTACTGGTGCCTGCTCGAGCAAATTGATCAACAACAGGAAGACAAGTGATACAAGTGATACAAGTGATCTAGTATTTTTATGATGGTATTTCATTTTTAAATATTGTTTGCACATTAATAAACTATTAATGAGATTGGGTATCTTTAAGACAATCTTTTATTTCTTCTGGAAAAGAAAATATACTTCACTTAAATGTTGGAATATCCTAGATGGCTTTTTACATGTGAGGAATCTCAGGGAAGATGGGTGGGAGTCCCAGAGCAGCTGGGAAACTGGGATGGCTGGACATGCTTTTTTTTTCATTTAGTATCAGGACCTCTTTATCTCTCTTTGGTGTTAACATCTAGAGACTAAACTTCCTTGTGACCCAGAGTGCACATTCCTAGAAATGTCTCATCACTTTTTCCATGTTCAGTGGCACACATCAGCACTGAGTCAGTGCCAGGGGGTTACATAAAGATATGAAGCAAAGATACCATCCTTAGAGACCAGCTACCACAATATATCCATATTGTAAGCTACACTGATTAGAATTTCTAATATGTACTAGCTTTACATATTTGGAATGAAATCAGTTTTGCCGTAAAGAATTATCTTCAAATTTAATGTATTTCTTATTAAAATGTTTCTATCTTTGCCCTTTCAAAATAATTTAAGAAAAAAGTATTCTTTTTCTTTAAAAGAATCTGAGAACACTTCTGTGTACATATATGAGCTACCATATTCTCCATCTCTCAATGTATGTCCATGGTAAATAGCTTTTTCTTTTTAATACAGGATATAAACTACTGGCTCAATGTCATTATTCCTAGAATGGAAAACACTGGAATATGATAATTCATGATTTTTACTTGGTGACTCATTGTCACATTGGCACATCCTGTGCCCTGCTGATGGCACCCTTTTGACACAAAAGCACTCAGAGAACCCGCATTGGCAATGAGATGAGTCTCCCTGGATGCCTCTTCTTCCATGCACCATTACAATAATTGTACTGGAAGGATTATGACAGCAACTTCCTGGAGTCTACAGTGCCCAACAAATGGAGGATGATTCATGCTTTTTACAGAGAAGTTAATGTTTCTTTGCAAAGCTTATTACAATGCTTTCTTTACAGCGCTGGTTACTTTTTGTTCTACTTCCCTATCAGCCACTCTTCTCTTGCATCCCACACATATTCATGGATCCGATCAAGCTATGATGTAAGACATTACTCTAAAACAGTATTTCTCAACCAAGGGGTCTTACATTCCTCTATAGAACCCTAGGATATTCTAAAAGGGACACAAATGAAAACTATGTAAATGGAGGGCCAAGGTATAAGAATAGTGGGACAGCTGGTCAGACAGGGTGCCATAGGAATGAAACAAAGTCAGAAGGGGGCCACAGTCAGAAAATGGTTGTGAAAACTGCTCTAAAGTGATTGGAATATCATTTGGTTCCTACTTCTAAAAATTTTACTGAAAAGGCTATATTTTAATATGTATTATTCTAAGTAAACCATGTATGTGTGTCTAACTATGGGTGTATAATTCTATGGTAGATGATGTATGGCCACAGATATATAACATTCATCTCATCTCAATAGACATGAGTCTCTGACTCCTACCCTGAATTAGAAAGCTCTGAAATTGCTTAAGTAGGAGCTATTGGGGCCAGATATTTAATATCTACTATTGTCTCTTAAAGTGTTCATTTAGTGCAATGCCATATAAATAATCCTAAAACCCTGAAACCACTGTGTGATAAGGAACCCCAAGTTAGTCACAATGTAGCGGGTTACTAGCTTCTACACTGATCACCCGAGCCCAGGCACTAGGTATCAATGAAGAAGTCATCAGATGGCTCAGTCTCAACCACCATCTCTTGATTGCAATTTATGTAGAGAATATAGGAGATACAAGCCTCTTTATGGATAAAGATGAGTTCAGTTTTGTTCTAGTTGTAGATGAGGTGCCAGGGCAGAGAGTGTAGGGAGTAGATAAGACTGAATTTTAAGGCAAATAAATTGGATTGAAAGAGATATGAACACCTAGAGAGTGTGCATTTTTTATCCCTGGATATGGCCCACTCTACTGTAGTAATTGCTCACTACGGCTACTTTTTCACACCCTGGTAATGAAAGAAAATCACATCTGTGGGGAATAGGGGTAATCAGTGGAGAACAGTCACACAAATCTCCCAAGCAATTCTACTACGTGTAGCTAAGGGACTATCCCATCCACTCTTAAGTTCAGCAAAAATTAAACTAAAACTCAGAAGCATTATGTTGGAATATAAGCCATTACTTGTGTTATTGGTATATTCTTTCATATAGATATATTGACACTGTTAGTTGTTTATAAAATCATTTCTTCTCCTTAATTTATGTCTTATTAAGATATGCACCATATTATCATATTATTAGCCACCACTATGATCTTATTTCCTGTAACTTTTCTCTTTTTCACTTTGCTTCAGCCACACTAACATCTGTTCTTTATTATTAGTATTACTATTATTATACCATTTGCAGACATTAGGATTTATTCCTTCTGCCTAAGATCTCATTACCCAATGTTTTTCTTAAAACTGTCCTTGGCACTATTTAGGGGGTCAATCCCAGAACTTAGATGTCAACTTCTCAAAGAATCTATGTTGCACTAGATGTCTCTATACAAATACTCTAATAGTCTTTATAATATCTACACACACCTAATTTTGAAATGATGTATAGTACATGGTTCCCAAAAGAAAGGAATTTTAAAATTTCAATTCCCGCTCCAAATAAGTTCAGAGTAGATAGCCAATAAATAACTGTTTAGGACTTAATTATCATCTGGATATAGGAGAAGGCCACCCAGGGAGGGTCCAAGCATATGTGTCTTTCACGACCACAACTTCATTACTCCTAAACTTTGTGTACTTTGTTGGTGGCTCTCATCTATAGCTGCACAATGCATTCATCGAGGACTTAATTCTAGAGATATTGATGTAATTTGTGGGAATGTAGCCCAAGCACCAAGTTTCCAAAGCTTCCCAGGTGATTATTATGTGGCTCTCAATTGAGAACCACGCGTTGGTTGTTACAAAAACTAGCGTTATTTCGTTCCTGGGTCTCTGTGAATCCTTTATTAAGTAAATTTTGAGACTAAATCAAGAGCCACCCAATAATATTTATTACTAAAGATATCCATTATATACTGGGTCTAAAGAAAGATCTGGCTGTCTCATGTTTACCTTCAGGATAGAATTCTCATTACCCAGTGGGAACATTTTTGATTTATAAGCAAATATACATGGAAATTTTGTTAGAAGACAAACTTGGTTATTATATGAGCCAAATTCAGAATTTTCCACATTAATGTCCTTCTTGGTCATTGCTTATTACATTGGGATAGAAAAGTAACTTCACTTAGGTCTCTTGGGAACAGGGGGCAGGTTTTAACATTTTGAAGGTCATGTCTCTGCTCCCAAAGGAAGCTATATCAGAAAAAACTGAGTCTGGTTCATTCGCTCTGCCCATCTCCAGGGCAGCACAAGGAAAGATTTGAAAAGCGTTGATGGATACCAAAGCAAACAACGTTGGTTGAGAAAAAAAAAATTTAAGGCAGCAAAAACCTCTTTTCAGAAATCAAACTGTTATTCTAATTTCTAAAACTGATCAAAGTGGAGCTGTTCTGTTTGAAGTAGAGTTTGTAGCCTCGAGGCGAGCTCTGTCTAGGCTTCCTTGTACAATCCCTGCCCCCAGATGGGCCTGGAGAAACAAAGCCAAGGGCCATTCCTAACTTGACTTGAAAAAATGCTCATCTGATGACACATTTTTAAGAGTAGTACTTATACAGAAAACCTACCATGGAAATGAATTGTGCCAGTAAAATCCTGGAAAGAGAATGTTATGATTTCTATGTTGTTTAACTTATTACAATAACCAGGTTGTCCCCTTTCTAAGAACACTTTAGTATATACCTGCATGACCTTGGTACAAAACAAATCTTGATTTGACTGATCTTGAGGCTGTGATCCAAGATTTGTGCTTCTGATAAGTGTGTTACCCACACTTTGAATTTCAGTATTTCAAATCACACTTCACATATCAGAATCCCTCAAAGACTTAAAAAAAATAGCCTGAGGCCCATGCTAGAGTTTCTGGATTGAACCCTAGAGCTGTGGGATTGGCAGCCTCAGTGTTTAACAGGCTTCCAGCATTTTTCTGCTATTCACAAAAACTTGAAAACTGTGTTTTTCGCATATGTTTACCTATCATCCCTTACCTTTGTGGGACTCAGTCTGAGACTCAACACATGCTAAAGGGCTGAATATCATCTAGCCCAACCTCACTCTGATATTGATTAGGAAATGGAATATCCAGGGGTAAACAGTTTTCCCAAACACCTATGCCAGGTGGCAGCAAAGAAGATCAGAACAAAAGGTTTTTTTCTTTTTTTTAATTTAATTTTTTTAAATTATTTTCTTAATTTTTAAAATATTTTATTATATCACCATGAGATATACAATTACAAAGATGTTCATTTTTGGCTTTCAGTCATACAGTGTTCCAGCACCATCCCTCCACCGGTGCCCATTTCCCACCACTAATGTCCCCAATTCCTTCCCCCTCCCTAGTCTGCCTATATGGCAGATTCTCTCTCTCTCTCTCTCTCTCTCTCTCTCTCTCTCTCTCTCTCTCTTCCGTCTCTTACACATTGTGAATTGCAATGAATACATTTAGAAGTTATCATGTGTATCCTGTTGACTGTATTCAATGCTCAGTTCTAGGCTAGTATTATAATTTTTGATGATTATTAGCACACTGTTTCCATCTCTGACTTAGCTAACCTCTGACTCCCACAAGTTTGTGGTAGGGTGCACTTATTGACAAGACCTCCTGATCCATGTTTTGCCTAACCTTGGATATTGTTAGTGGATATATATATACATATATATGTATATATATACATATATATACATATATATATATATATAGGCCTGGAGAAACAAAGTGCCGAGGGCCATGCCTAACTTGACTTGAAAAATGTTCATCTCATGACACATTTTATAAGTAGTACCTTATACAGAAAACCTACCACGAAATGAATTGTGCCAGTAAAATCCTAGAATTTTATATTATCCTAGAATTTTATATTTTATATCCTATAATATTATATTATATTAAATACAACATAATATATTATATTTATATATTTATGTCATGCAAATAAATACAGTCATTCTATATCTGTCTTTATCATTCTGGCTAATTTCACTCAACATGATCCTCTCCATGTCCATGCATTTATAGGCAAATTTCATAGCTTCACTTTTCTAATAGCTGCATGATATTCCATTGTGCAGATGTACCAAAGTTTCTTTATACAGTTATCAGCTCTTGGGCCCTCTGGTTTCCAGATTCTAGCTATTGTGAATAGTGATGCTGTGAAAATAAAAATGCAGATGTTGTTTCTGCTGTGTGTTTTTTGGCTTCTCAGGGTATATTCCCAGGAGTGGTAGGTAAGTGGGTCAAACGAGAGCTCAATTTCTAGTCTTTGGTGGAATGTCCATATTGTTTTCCAAAAAGGCTGTACCAGTCGACATCCCAACCAACAACGGATGAGAGCCCCTTTCTCTCCACATCCAGACCAGCATTTGTTGTCCTTGTGCTTTTAGATATGTGCCAATCTCTGTGGTGTGATGTGAGATGATATCTCATTTTTGTTTTGATTTGAATCTCTCTGATGACTAGTAATGATGAGCATTTTTTCATATGCCTTTTGGCCATTTGAATTTCTTCTTTGTCAATGTTTCTATTCATTTCTTCTCCCCATTTTTCCACTTATTTATTTATTTATTTGTCTGCTTGTTTATTTTTTATTTATCTATTTATTAATTTATTTTTTGCATTTTGGGTCACACCCAACAATGCTCAGGGGTACTCCTGGCTCTTTTGCTCAGGAATTACTCCTGGCGGTGCTCGGGGAACCACTGAGGATGCCGGGGATCGAACCCAGGTCGACTGCGCCGCAAGGGCAAACGCCCTACCCGCTGTGCTATAGCTCCGGCCCCATCTTCTCCCCATTTTTGGGGGGTTGGTTGTTTTCTTCTTGTAAAGTTTTACCAGTGCCTGATATATCCTGGAAATTAATCACTTATCAGATGGGTCACTTGTCTTCTCGTTGTTCATCGATTTGCTCGATCAGGTGCCAGTAATGTCTCCATTTGTTGGTAATGAGGTTCATTATTGTTACTGTTTTTGGCATATCAAATACACCGCAGGTAACTTGCCAGGCTCTGCTGTGGCTCTGAATTCATCCTAGGGGACCCACTTTTTTTCTATGTCATACCATCAACCATCCAGGGCCCACAGGGGCAGAGCTCTGGGTAAGGACAAGACTGTCTCCTGTCTTCCACCTGCTGATGCAGCAGGCACCACAGCCACACTTGCAATACTAGAGGGGCAGAATTAGATGGTATTAGGTGAATATTCTTTCCCATTCTGTGGTCTGTCTTTATATTATAGTCACTGTTTCTTTTGAGGTGAAGAAGCCTTTTAGTTTCATATAGCCCCACAAGTTTATCTTTGCTTTTGTTTTGTTAGTGATGTTTCATCTTTGAAGATGCTTTTAGCTTCAATGTCTTAAAGGGTTTTTCTTATATTTTCTTCAGCGTACTTTATGGATTCATATCTGATATTGAGATCTTATTTTTCTTCTTGCAATTCATGTTTATTAAACATTGTGATTTACAAAGTTATTCCCACTGTAATTGCTTCAGGCATACAATGTTCCAACACCAATTCCACAAACAGTGTGACCTACCCTCCACCAATGTCCCCAGTTTCCCACTTCTAGCCTTTCCCTTAGTAGATACAAAAAAATACTGTTTTATTACTTGCTCGAGAAAACTTAGAGGAACAGCAAATGCAGTTATCAGAAAATAAGTCAATGAAAGTGAATTTTTGATAACAGATTGCTATATATTATTTACGTGAAGAAATTAAAATAATTAAGTAGAATATAATGTCTAATTTATATAAATATGTTTTTTAATATTTTATTATACCACCATGAGATATACAATTAGAAAGATATTCATGTTTGGGTTTTGGTCATACAGCGTTCCAACACCCATCCCTGCACTAGTGTCCATTTCCCACCACCATTGTCCCCTGATTCCCTCCCCCATCCCCTAGCCTGCCTCTATGGCGGGTTTCTTTATCTCTTTTCTCTATTTCTCTTTCTCTCTCTCTTTCTCTCTTCCTTCTCTTACACATTGTGGATTGCAATACTTACATTTAGAGGTCATCATGTGTATCTTTTGACCTATATTCAATGCTCAGTTCTAGGCTGGTATTATCACTTTGACAATTATTAGCATACTGTTCCTTTCTCTGTCTTACCTAACCTCTGACTCCCACATGTTTGCATGTTTGTCATAGATTCCATCTTTGACAAGACCTCCTGATCCATGTTTGCCTTATCTTGGATATTGGTATCATATCCAAGATAAGTATCTTGGATATTGGTATCATATCCAAGATAAGATATAGTATGATATATATATAAATATATATATATATATTTATATATAGATATATATATAGAGAGAGAGGTCTTTAATCCATTTTTTATCTGACTTTTTGTGCATAGTATTAGACAGAGCTACAAATTCATTCTTTTACATGTAGCTGCCCAGTTTTCCCAGAACCACTTGTTGAAGAGGCTTTTCTTGCTCCTTTTCGTACTTTTTGCTCCTTTTTCAAAGATCAAATGATCGTCTATTTGAGGATGGGTGTCAGGATACTCAACTCTATTCCATAGGTCCACAGGTCTGTTTTTATTCCAATACTATGATGTTTTAATTACTTTTACTTTATAGTGCAGTTTGAAGTTAGGAGAGGTGATGCCTACTATCTTCTTTTTTCCCCAGGATTGCTTTAGCTATTCATGAGGGTTTATTATTCCATATAATTTTCAGGAGTTTTTGGTCAATTTCTTTGAAGAATGTCATGGGTATCCTTATAGGGACTGCATTGAATCTATATAAAGCACAATGTGTATTGTCATTTTGACAATGTTGATTCTTCCAAACCATGAGCAGGGAATGTGTTACCATGTCCTCATGTCCTCTTTTATTTCTTGAAACAGTGTTTTGTAGTTTTCTTTGTACAAGTTCTTTACACTCTTACTTAAGCTGATTCCTAGCTATTTGATTTTCTGTGACCCCATTGTGAATGGGATCATTTTCTTAATATCTCTTTCTTCTCTTTCGTTATTTGTATACAGAAAAGCCACTGATTTTTGGGAATTGATTTTGTACCCTTCCACTCTACTATAGCTATTTTGTTTCTAGGAGCTTTTTGGTAGAAAGTTTAGGGTTCTCTAGGTATACTATCATGTCATCTGCAAATAGTGATATCTTGACTTCTTCCTTGCCTATCTGAATCTCCATTACTATCCTTTTTCTTCTCTGATTGCTATGGCAAGTACTTCCAGTACTATATTAAAGTTTCTTTTCAACCCCTCTGTTTGGACTTGATGCTGCTGGGGTCCCAGATAGTGTGAGGGCAGAAGTTCTTTTATACCTCCGAGGACACGGGGGAACATATGAAAACTCACATAGTCCGGCACAGCTCCAAAAAAGGCTTTTAATAGTACAAAAATTCTTCCACAGCACACCAATATAATGAACAAACTCTAGCTCTGGTCTGAACTTAGAACATACAAAAGAGCCTAAGTATCCCACCAAAGAGAGAGGATCTCACCCGAGATGAGTCCTACCCAGAAGAAGAAGCAAAAGGCTAAAGAGCAAAAGCCAAAAGCCAAAAGCAAAAGGCCGAGGAGCCAAAAGCCACAGGAGCCAAAAGCTGAAAGCTGAGGGAGCCAAAAGCCGAAGGGGGCCTCAAGTCTGTCCTCTTATATACACCAAAAGTAATCCAGGGAAGGCCGTGTCAACAAAGAATTCTAAACAGAGTGTAGTGCCACACCCTATTGTAGGTATAAACAAAGATTACCCAAGGACTAATCCCGAGATCATCTCTTATGTAAAACACTGGAGAGAGAGAGAGAGAGAGAGAGAGAGAGAGAGAGAGAGAGAGAGAGAGGAGAGAGCTGATATAAAGTAATACATCTTAATTTCATGAGCTTCATATAATCTAGATGGTACCCACAAGGTCCTTCTTATTATTATCTGCACCAGGATGATTCTGAGTACCTTGTTCTCGTGTACTGAAAGGGTCACACTTGCCCGCTTAGAGCAAACTAGTATGATCCTTCCTATAGTCTTTCTATAGTCTCAACGTAGCCAGGATGGTAGTCTCCTGGTAAATTCTACGTGTCCCACGCTGGGTGCAGTGGGTATAAAGAGGAGCTGTGCCCAATCTAGAAAACATAGAAGTCTTAGTAGATGTATAAGTCAGAAGTTATTCAATCAAGGTGACTTCTGTAACTGCCACACCCTCTAGCTGTGTTTACATAGAAGAGAGGTCTCATTAGAATGAACCTTGGCTTAAATAGATTAAGCTGGGAGTGGGCAAAACAACAAAGCTCCCAGATTATCTAAACCTGTCCTCCAACAGTCAGGTACCATGGACCTTCCATTTCACTGCTTCTCTGTGCTGCTTTGGGAGGCCAGTGTCAGTGTCACAGCCTCTTGCCTTTTGTTGTACCCTCAAGGTTTGCCCAGTTCTTGGCAAAGGGAATGTGGTAAGCAAATATCATTTTAGTATATTCCTGCAATGTTTTTGTCTATTTATCTTCAGAATTTCTTATTAAATTTTCTCTCATAAAAATAGACATTGACATTTCTAAATATCACAGTTCTCATTGAAGTCTAACTATAGTAGATACTGAAAATATGAACTATGAGGTCAGTTAGTACCAGGCTTCAGAGGCATGTCTTACCTGCATTCAACGTTTGTTTGATCCCCAGCACAACATCTGGCCTCCTGAGCACTCTCAGAAATTACCCTGTAGCACAGTGCTAGAAGTAGCCCCTGAACACAACCGATGTGTTCTAAACTCCATATAAAGAAAAAGATGAATTATGTGGAGCAGAGGGAATACACTTTAGAAGTGAATGGTCTTCAATGTTAACCTAGACTCTGATATTTATCAAACATGTGATCTGGGAATTTTGCTGAAATAGTCTGAGACTCAATTTTGTCCTCTATAAATTACAAATATGAATTGATTCTGTGTCATAGAGTTTTGTGAAATATTTGAGGTGGTGTTTGGTATATTGTAGTCCTAAATTTCGAGATTGCTCAAAGAGTACAAGATAATAGCTCCAATAGTCATATCAAAAGAACCCTTTTCCAACTGCCTGTTAATAAAAATCAGAAATACCATTAGGTTTGCATGTGCAGGGATCAATTCCTGCCCCCACCCCCCCCCCATCCCCACCCACAAAAACACAGAGGGAGAGAGATAATTTTAAAAAAGCATGCATAATACACTGATTACAGAACTGAAAGCACTATCTTCAGTTTGCACTTTTCAGGAGAGCATTGCTATGACAGAGTGTTGATTCTTAAGGAATAAAGCAATAACTAAATACTGCGGGAACCAAGTTGTTCGGGTGGGTTACTCCAAATAAACAAGTTGACAGGAAGGGCACATGGACAGAATTTCCTCTGGGATTCTCTTTATAAGTTCCAAATATTGACTAATAAGCTTAGAGTTTGCAGCAATTGTGGTCTAATGGCTTTGAGCAACATGTTTCGATCTTTACCCAGAAAGTGTAATAAAGATATTTTTAGCCTTGTTACTAAATGGAGGAATGTGAATTTGAAATGCATGCCTCAAGAGTTCACCAGGGAACAGTCTTGTGTGATTATTACTATCAGGAAATATTTTCTTCACATGTCCCAGATTTTCAGTGTAGTTATAATTTTCAGACCTTCTGCCCCACTGTTCTGCAAGAAAAATTCTACTTGTCTGAGCAACTATCCAAATTTCTGGGGGAAGTGATTGGGGAAATATGGCCAAAACAGATTGGAATAAAGCTCACATTAAATACAGTTGGAGGGTGAGGAAAATCACAACTTATTGAAAGTAGGTATGACTTCCTCTTTGCATCAGTAATGACTCAGAAATTTTTCAATTGCAAGTAACAGAGAGTAAGTCAACCTTACTTAGCAAAATGGGAAGATTCTTTGTCCCTTGTAACTGAAAAGCCCAGAAAATTTATGGCTGGATAGCTGCAGATTCTCAATCAATGACCCAGCAGAGCCACCTCCTGCCACCTTCTTTTTCTGGTTCTTTTGTATTGGTTTCATCTATAAGCAGGAAGGATCTCCCTCTGGGTGGGTGATCCTAACAGACTTGAGCTCATATTCTACCAACCTGGCATCCTTTCAGAAAGTGACTTCCCAAATGATTTATGCTTTAGTTAAAGCTCTGAAATTTCTCTTTAGTTGGATCTAGGTTCATTTGTTTCCCAGTCTAGAAGAGTCAAGGGACTAGAATGGGCAGCACCTGAAACACTTGACAAGGACACTTCCTGAAAGAAATGGAGGCACTGATAGCAGAGGAGGAGGGCAGGGAAGCAAGAAGGAAACAACACATGATCTTATATCCTTTTCCTCTACGTCAGGATTCTGGTTAGCCATTATTTTTTATGTTCAGTTTTCCTAGGAATAAACTTCTAGGAATTTCTAGGACAGGAACAAGTGGAATCCTCTAGCCAACATTACTGTCATCTCTCTACAAGACATCTACTACCTGCTCATAGATGATGTTCATCTGATTACATTTGCCTGTTCTGTCAACAGAACATAAAGCCCATGTTCTGGACTTGACTCTCTCTCCCTAGGTACTCTAAGAATACTTATTAGAGATACACTTTGGCTTGTCTGACCCCTTTTCTCTCCTTAATCCCCAGAAAAAAAGTTCTTAGGATCTGGTAATTGTCTCCTAGTTGTGGAAACAAGCTTTTCTTCTTGGATACTGGAACCAGGCAGACATAACTTTTCCATCTCTTGCAACACCTCTAGCAAATTTCATAGTGGGCTCAAGTTTTATCTTAGTTCACCAGAACAGGTATTTCAACGATGATTTGCTTGGATCCAATGTGCAAGCTGTGTTTAGAGGGTTAATGAAGCATAAATTTGCAAAGAGAATTGCTGCCTCTTCATGGACCAATTTGCTTTATTAAACATGAAGTAACATGGTGTATTTTTATGTAATTTGTACATTAAGGTTCACTCTTAACAGCAGATAGTAGAAAATCTTGAAGATTTATCAGTGCTCAGAGATTTAGAAAGGGTCTCAGATAGCAGAAAAGGAAATCTTAAAAAATTAACAGTTTAATTTAGCACATCGTGTCAGTCTCCATTAGGGTGACTTTTAAAATAACCTCTATAGACCACTTTCCATGTGTTATAAATGGGGTAAAATCCATTCACTCCTCCAAGCAGCCTTTAGGGAAAGGTCTATAATAATTCCTATTTTAAAGAGGAGAGAAAGTGACATGTGGGTGATAGAAAAGCACTGTGAGGGAATCAAGTCATTGGCCTCTAGGTCCCATGCCATGCTATACACGTTTGCTTTGATGGTTAGTTTAGCCATTTAAAAATTATCCATAGATACCTGATGAATTTTTGTTTGCTTTAGAACAATTTTGTGTTCACCATAAGACTGGAAGAAAATACAGAAATTTATCATGTATTCCAAGCTCTCATGCACAGCCTACCCTAACACTCCACATTGGTGCATTTATTATTGATAAACCTAGTTTGAGTCATCATTATCATTCAGGTCCATAGTTTACATTAAATATTTAATTAATGTATTTTAACCAGCCCCCTCTTTCAAGTGTTTTTACATAAGAGATAATCTCAAAAGAAGGGATTAGTCCTTTGCATAATCCTTTGTTTAGACCTGTAGTAGGGTGTGACACCACCCTTCTACACTCTTCTACTATCTAGAAGCTGGTTAGGATTTGTTGTTGACCCTAACTTCAGGATCCTCCCCTGAAGCTAGGATTACTTTTGTGTATAAAAGAGGACTGACTTGAGGTACTGCTCTCTTCTTTGTGTGATTCTTTTCCTCTTTGGCAGGACTCCTCTCTGGTGGGACTCTGTCTCTGGTGGGATCTTCTTCTGACTCTGTCTCTGGTGGGATCTTGGTGGAAGAGTTGGGCTCTCATGTATGGTCTAAGTTCTGACCAGAGCTAGAGTTCTTTCATTATATTGGATTGTGGTGGTAGAGCTTTTGTACTATTAAAAGCCTTTATGGAACTGCACCGGACTCATGAGTTTTTATCTGTTCCCGGCTGCCTTGGAGGTAGAATAGAACTTCTGTCCTGATACTGTTGGGGAAACCAGCGACTACCTGAAAAGAATAACCTATGTTGGAAAAAATAAGTAGATTGAAACAAATAGTGTGTTAAGCAGGGGATAAGTATCATTGGTTCAGTTGCTGGATGCCATTGCCAGTCTCTGTTGACTCACCAAGACATTTTTGTTGGCATTTCATATTCAGACCCACCTCATTATCTCCAGATGCTTCCTATAGCTCCTGAATCATCAAGGTGGGAGGTGACAAGGTTATTGTGATAACGAGGATATTTTTCTTAGAGAAAAATATTTTTTCTTTTATAAATAAAAAGTCGAAACCCAAACATGAACATTTTTGCAATTGTCTCATGGTGGTATAATAAAATACATTTTTAAAAAAGTCTCTTCCTTTGTATTTACCAAGAAAGGTGGTATTCCCAGATGATTTCCTCTCATCTCAATGACCAAGTTTGAAAAACCTGATGACACCCACACCACGAAAAGACCTGGGGGGAAAAGAGAATCTTCTTTTTCTAGTCTCTTTAGAGCTAGATGAATATGGGAGATAGAAAAGGTTCTATTTGGGGGTTGGAGAGATACTACAGTGGGCAGGGTGCTTGCCTTGCATAACTGACCTGACTTTTATCCCCCAGCATCCCACATGGCCCCCTGTGTATTGCCAGGATTAATTTCTGAGAGCAGAGTTAGGAGAAAACCTTGCGTATTGCCGGGTGTGAGTAACCACCCAATGGGGGGGGAAAAAATTCTATTTTATCTAGCAGTTTTTGCCAAACTGTGAAAGATTGCAGCGTACATGAAGCACACTTTATCATATGACTTCAGACATTTATGAGCACACATCATTTTATCAGTCAGTTTGTTGATGTAAATCACACAGAATTGGGTCACATGTTGATAGAGGAGAAATCTCTCCTCTGGTGCTTATGAGTTTTGGAAACTTTCCCCAGTAAAATTGATAGAATGAAAACTGGACTTCTCTGCTTCCACCAGAGTTAAAAAGGGAAAGCTTTCCTCATTACCTAGAACTGGGCAGTATGTTTTAGAATGAGTTTCTGGGTTTTCCTTCAGTTTGGCACCAATTTAGGCTTATTTCTATGCAACTTTTAAAACTGATGTCAATTATTGTTGATGTGCAGTGGACAATACTAGCTATATAATTTGTGAAACTCAGTGCAAATAAAATGTAGGTTTCCTTGTTTGAAAAATAAGAATTTTGAACCAGGGAGATAGCTCAAGGGGTGGAGCACATACCTTATTTACCTAATACTGGAGTTCAGTCTCTAGCACTGCAGAGATCCCAGAGCTCCACCAGGGAGACCTGTATTAGGGGAAAAATTAGTAATTTCAGGACAGCAAGAACAAAGCACTAAAATTAGCACACAGTCATGTGAAAATGAACAGGTTGCATGATTTTAAAGTTTGGCTTGTTTTGCTGCTGAAATTTTGAGTCTACAAAAGGATGGTTACAGGTATAAGATATGCTTTCAAAGGCAGTTGATTAGGAATGAACACTATTACCTCATTTTTCTATGTTTAAAATTCTTTAGCCTTTCCAAGATTCAGTTTCCTCTAATGTTAAAATAAATGATGGGAATATAACTGTCCTCTATGATTGAAAAGAGTCAATTAAATGATAAATGATCTTAACATAGCACAATCCTAGAATATATGATCTATGACCTCATATAAATAAAGATAAATAAAGATCTGCTGTGAATCCTGCTGATTCCAGAAACTTGGATTTTATGATGCTAAACAGACAATATTATAACTGTTATGGGGTGGATCATTGCATGTTAGACTTCTAAGAGGATGATTTATGATAAGAATGCCCATGCGCTCCTATATAAAGAACTGGCTGGACTTGGGATGAAGCAAATCATCAGTTCTTACTCAGAATTCAGTCTGGAGATTGAATTGACTAGATGCCAACATTTTCAAAGCCCAAGTAGTTAAATTTGTTGAATTTGGCCAAAGTTTCCTTTTCTAGTACTTGTCAGACTTTTAGCATGGGTATGGGGGAGGAATCTGTGAACTCCCAGGAATATATAAAATTAACTAAGTATTGAATTATTAGATAAATTATGACTTTTTCCAATAATATAATAAACAACCAGTGTAGTTTTCCTGAGGGGCACATGTGTACATAAACTACTACTAAGCTTACCCAAAAGGAAATTAGCATTTAAAGCTCCATCAGAAAGAGGCTCATCTCAGGATTTAGACATTTGGATGATACTATTATAATCTATAGTACAACATAGGTTTTATTAGTTCGCAAAAGGGAAATTACAAGTTTTTAATTGTTAAAATGAGTGGTGTTCATATAGCTGTGGGTCAGAATGACTATACGGCCCTATCCTTCCACCAAAAAAATAAAGGCGGGGCTGGGGCGATAGCCCAGCCGGGTAGGGCATTTGCCTTGCATGCGGCCGGCCCATGCCGGCCCGGGTTCAATCCCCGGCATTCCATATGGTCCCCCGAGGACCGCCAGGAATGGTTCCTGAGTGCAGAGCCAGGAGAAACCCCTGAGCATTGACAGGTGTGACCCAAAAAAAAAAAAAAAGGTGTATGAATCAGGGGAATCAATCATTAATTTCTTTGATAATCAGGGTCCTGAAATCCCCATCATAATTTGTAGACTACATCTGTTGACACAATCCCAGAGTTCAATTGTCCAGTCACCAGAGTATGCAGGTCAGCCTATCTTAGGCAGAGTGGACATTTTATGCAAGAGACTGTGCATACAACCCTAAAGACAAATTGAGACTTCCTTGAACTTACAAAAAGCAATGTGCATTTTCATTTTTTATATGTAATTGCTATTACATTCATAGCAAGGGGTGTGATGTGGCGGTACACAGGAAGACTTGAAATATTTGTGCAATTTACCCAACCACCTGTGTACCCTAGTGGGTTGGGACAAACTCATGAAGAAAGCTTTATTTGTGATACAACTTATGGAAGTAGTGTTCTCAAGAGCAGTTTTGAGAAAGTACGAATTTAGCACAGAAATGCTTTCTTAAATGATAATTTCATCATTTAGATCTGACATTAGGGTTAGTTTATCTAATTCTTTTCTGGTTTTTAAGTGTCCTGATCTGTAATTCTAATCTATAGGAAATATCCTGAAAAGACATTACAGTGAAACTTCATTTTGATTTTTACATTTAATGAGCTAGTTTTATTGAAGCAGTAAAATCAAGGAAGTTTAAGAAAAAGAAAATACACAGTCACTCCACCCATGTATGGAAAACAGATATTTGGATGAAAAAAATGAAGGATGTAGTCATCTTTGGGTATTATTTCTATGTGTTTAATGCATCCTCTTTATAGAATGACATTTAAACAACTGACAAAAAAACTTCACTTTCAGAGGCACAAAACTGTAAGACACATCGTAAAATAGAAAGTCTTTTGTCATGAGAGAACCCACTGCTTTGTTGTGGCATCTACAACCAGAGCACAGATCTAGTAATGAAAGGGAGAGCTTCACAGAAGAAATACAATAGTTGACTTCTGCCCAGATCCTTTTGAAAATAGGAAGTGGAGCCTTTCTGCTCTATGACACACAAAAGCACATTGCTTTGTAATGCATTCCACAGAAGAAGCAAAATTCTAACAAAGCAACATCTTTTTGCTCTAACCTACATACAATGTGAGATTCCAAGTATGCAAATGGTGGGAGGAAAGAAATGCATTTCATTACCCAATTATTGGATTTTGTTTAGACATGAGTAGTAATGGCTAACAAATCCAACACCAGTATGAACTTCTTTCTTTTTCATCCTTTTTAAGTTTTGGGTTCATCTGATTTTTTTATCTAATCTATAATTTCTTTTTTCTTTGAGAAGTCAGGATTGTGTTTCAAGAAATGGATGGAACTCTTATCAGCCCAAGTCACCAGGGGAAATAGAACAACAGTTCCCTCCCTCCAGGTCTCCTTCTCCAATTCCTCTTTCTTACACTTTCTCAATCATTCTGAGCTTGGATTTGAATGGACCTCTGACTCAATCTATGTGCTTTTGTGATACAAGTATGAGTGGTTTTGGTACCATTTGATAGCAATAGCTGTCTCAGGTTGGAACCTGGGATTTCTGGTCTAAAGAGATACTCCATCTTCCTCACTCAACTTCCACTCCATGCCTTGGAGTCAGGCCTTACTCTGCATGAGAGCCCTCCTCCCTTCACTATTACTTAAGGACCTTGTTGAATTGTCTCTGTGTTTCTCTTGATCTGTCCCCAGGAGCTGGGTCAATGCTGTGTCACCCAAGTAGGCTATCCAAGTTTGTTGACAAGTTTAAATACTTTTGGAGAATTGTTTATGGCACTGTTGTGGAGGAAGTATCTATTCTAGAACCTAGGCATGGTTCTTCAGGCTGGAATGAAATAATGTGGGAGGATGAAGGATGTTTAGAAATCTGAGGGTGGAAGGCATTCAAAGATTGAAAAAAGAAATGCAGAAGAGGATTCTGTATATCATCTTTGTAACTAAATTTCACCAACTTTAGACCACCAAAAGCATCTCATTTTGTAAGTTTTGGGCTGAATTAAACAATGAGGTAGTTGGCAGCCATATATGGCTATTTTACTTAAAAGTGAGAGATAGACATGGGGCAGAGCTGCTACTGGCTCTCACTGTGCCCAGCCGCTCATGAGTGCCCGGGAGGGAAGGCAGGTTCTAGCCCTGGCCCGCCACCCCAGCAGAGCCTCACAAGCCAGACGACCCACCACTCCATGAGGACCTCCATTTTCCACATCCGGACTTCCCCCTTGTCAGAACTCCACCCAGCAGACCAGCCTATCACAGACCAGCTCGCTCAGCCCCAATCGGCCGCGTGGTTCATTAATAAATGCTGGATTTTGAGATGACTACAGGAGTATGCTACCCGCACGGCAGAGCCTGGCAAGCTACCCGTGTCGTATTTGATATGCCAGATACCAGTAACAATTACAGACCTCATTCCCATGACCTGATGGAATGGTTTGAGGCTCTTTATGTCCCTGGAGCAAGCAGGTGCCCTTGGGCTCTACTTGCATGAGACAGGTCATATGGAGATGTTACTGGTGCCCGCTCGAGCAAATCGATAATGAGCGGGAAGGCAGTGATACAGTGATACTTAAAAGTGATTAAAATTAAATACAATTTAAAACTCAGTCCCTGAATCTTAGTAGCCAAGTTTCAGGTGCTCAGTAACCATCTGCAATGTATGTGTCAGGGGCATATAGGCAGAGCAACTTCTATTATCTCAGAAAACTCCACCAGACAGCACTGATTTATTTTTCTCCATTCTTTATTCATTCATTCTACAAATATTGGAAACCTATTTTAACTCTGGCACTGCACTGTGAAGAGGCTGAAATGTTGAAAGAGTATATCCTGGGTCAATGAATCACTTGCTGTGTAACCCAGGGAAAACCATTTAACTGCCTGTGCATTCAATTATATGGTATTTATATATTTATATACTATAATTATATAGCTAATAGAATTGTTTAAGGATTAAATGAGTGTATATTTCTATACCACAAATGTGTGTATATATAAATACATAAATGTACATATGCAAAACATGTATAAGTACATTTATTTCAATGTATATATATTTATGAATGGTTTAAATGCTCTTCCTGTTCCTGGAGCAAGCAGATGCACTTGGGCTACACTTGCTTACAACAGGATATATGGAGATGCTACTGGTACCTGCTCAAGCAAATTGATGAACAACAGGAAGACAAGTGAAGTGATATATCTATATATAGTTGTGCATATGTGTCTCAGAACATTAGGCATTTAATAGTGCTCAGTTTGTGGAAGCTTTTAGTGTTGATAAATATTTATTTTAGAGAGATGAACAAAAAGTAGTTTCTTCTCTTAGAAATTACTTCTGAGAGTAGCAGATGATAAATTATTGACAAATTATTTACAAACTAGTTAAAAATATACTAAAACTGCTCAGAAAGGAATGGAATAAAGTAACAGAGAAAATGGAAGAAAAGTTGTTCATAAAGTTTCTCAGAGAGAGAGAGAGAATGACAACCAAATAAAAAGAGAAGTAAAAAGAGAATCCCAGGTACAGGAAAGAGGCTCAGGAATCTATCACTATAATAGAATGGGTAAGGTAAGGAGTAGTGAGAGGATTGGGAAGGCTAGAAGAAAGGCAGAGAACAGTCCATTTACACAGATCTGACACAGTATAAAATATGTATCAGGAAATGTATCAATGTTAGTACATTACATGATCACTCTGAGAATTGTGAAAGATAAAACTGGAGGGATCAAGAATGAAAATGGAGTTCATTAGAAAGTTTATTATAATAGATCAGGAGAAAAGAGAGAAAAAAAGATCTTAAAATCATGCAAGAGATACAGAAATATAGAGAATAGTTTATAGACGGAATTTTTCAGATAGAACTAATGAGACTGATTATATATGGATTTTCTATGAGGCCTGATACAATTCCAATGATGAGTATTTGACTTGATTAAGTGAATTATGAATTAACTCTATTGATTTACTGAGGTAAAAAGACATGTAGTGAAAACTGGGGAGATGTAAATAACAAAACTACTTAGTGACATGTGGTTGGCAAAATTTGAAAGTCTGGTGTCCAGATGAAAGAGTGGCTGGTGACAGGTAAATAGGAATTATTAAGCTCACAGATAATGTTTAAAGGATATGACAAGAGACCAATTCCTGGAGTAACAGAGTGAGGATTACATGAAACTTTTCCTCAGAAACACAACAGTTAACTAATTAGAATATCTGGGAATTGTCCTATAGGTCTATAGTCAATAATGGAGTATTCATGGAAAAAAAAAGCTTAGCAAATGTTGACATTCAATCATCTTTGAACACCTTTGACTGAATAGAAGTCCCAGGTCAGGATAGTACTTAAGTAAAATAAGTACCACCCTTCCATCCTCAGTGTATTCTTACTAAGATGTGGCATCACTGTGGAAGTAGCTTCTTTCTACATCCTGAACTCTTGCATAGTAGCACTGGGCTTCAGACTAGGGGGATGCAAGCTACCAAATCTCTCTCTTAAAACATGGATCAGGAGGTCTTGTCAATTGTTTAGGACCTACTGCAAATGCGTGGGAGTCAGAGGTTAGGCAATACAGAGAAAGGAACAGTGTACTAATAATTATTGTAAATGATAATACCAGCATCGAACTGAGCATTGAAAGTAGGCAAAATGATATGCATCATAACCTCTAAATGTATGTATTGCAAGCCACAATGTGTAAGAGAAGGAAGAGAGAGAGAGAGAGAGAGAGAGAGAGAGAGAGAGAGAGAGAGAGACAAGATTGCCTGCCATAGATGCAGACACAGGCTGGGGAGGGGGGAAACCAGGGGACATTGGTGGTGGGAGATGGGCACTGTGGAGGGATATGAACACTTTTATAACTATCTCACTGTGGTATAATAAAACAATAAAAAAATGCTACACACACACACACACCACACCAAAGTCAAATCTGCCAGAGATATACAGTTGTACAAAAGGGTTGGGGCACCTGCCCCCCTTACAGACTCTCAGAGACGGAAAACCTCGCACAATACAACCACAGTCATCCTCAAGGTCAGGACTCCACAGCTGGACACAGCCTGATCCAAGAGAGAGGCTAAATTCAAGCCCAGGTACGCGAGACTTGGTGACTCCGCCAACCCGGCTTTTCAGGGGAGCTGAGCTGGGGCTGCCTCCTCCACTTCAGTCCCCCTCCACAAAGGCCTGGCGGCTCTGCCCAGAACTGCTGCTAAGGCTCTCAGCCAGATACCAGGTACTCAGGCACAGGGCAGAGTTTCTGCCTGCCTGCCCTGTGCTAGGCTGATGGGACGTCCTGGAAGGAGGGCAGGTTTTGGTCCTCTCCCGCCCCACTACAGACTTTCAGAGGCCGGAAAACCACCCACAACCATCCACAGTAATCCTCAAGGTCTGGACTGTACAGCTGGACACAGCTCAATCTCCCCCATTGCTAGCTGGTGCAAAGCACCAGCATGCTATCTCAAAACCTGGTATACCACAAATGTGTGGGAGACAGAGGTTAGGAAAGACAGATAAGGAAACAGTGTGCTAATAATCATAAAAATGATATCATCCAAGAATTGAGCATTGAATATAGGCAAAAGATACACATGATAACCTTTAAATGTATATATTGCAATCCACAATGTGTAAGAAAAGGAAGGCAGAGAGAGAGAGAGAAGAAAGAAAGAAAGAAAGAGAAAAGAGATAAAGAACCTGTCATAGAGGTAGGCTAGAGGAGTTGGGAGGGAAGTAGGGACACTGATGGTGGGAAATGTCACTGGTGGAGGGATGGGTGCTAGAACACTCTATACCGAAACTCAAACATGAACATCTTTGTGATTGTATATCTCATGGTGGTATAATAAAATATTAATTTAAAAATAATAATAATAATTTAAAAAAAGGTTGGGGAAAACGAAGTTATAATAGTTAAAAGCTCTTTATCCTGAAACAAGGATGTGGGAGGGAACTTCACCTGACAGGGGCAAAATCCCCAAGGGCCCACATCCCTACTCCCAAGGACTATAGAGAGGAACTCCCCAGGCACATTGCTTTACTTTCATCTTAGGCTGGTAAACAGTCATTTCAATGATATTTCTTGTCATTTTGTATAAACACAGTAAAAGAGACAGTCATTTTTCTACACCCAGGATTAAAATTATAGGGTGACCTTAAAAAATAAATAAAAAAATAAAGCTCTTTAAAAAAAAAAAAGCTCTGTCTTGTCCCTAAATTTTAAGGGAGCAAACTTATTTGTGGGGGAAGCATGATGAATTTAATAATATCTAGGATATCTCCAAAAGCAATAGGAATCTTGGTCAAGGGAAATTAGGATGTTCATAGTTCTATGATATTTGTAGTAATGAGCAAAGATACTATTTAGCACAAAGACCCACACAGAGAAACAGAGAAGAGTGCTCCTGGCATATTAGTTCAACTGCTACTATTAGGAAGGTAACATGCAAGTGGTTTGTGCCTTTCAATAGCAATAAGAATAGGACATGAGTCATTAATGAATACATTTTCCAAGTTTCACTTAGATCCAACACAAATAATGCAAGCTTGTATAAGTAGTATGACCTCAAAGGAAACTCTAGGGTTGTGGGATATAGCTCAAAGGGTGGTAGCTTGTGTCTTGCATACATGAGGCCTATCACTGCATTGCCATCTGAGCACAACTGGATATAAGCACAATTGATTGGGAGACTTGAAGGCCCTGAACAATAGCTTATTGTTTAGCATGAGCACTTAATTGTCTAGCCTGTTTGTCAAAGTAAAGCTGTGTGTAACCCCCCCAAGACCAACTTCATATTGCTTGGAAATACCCAAAAATAAATAAAATACAATATCTAAATGGTTATTGATTAGACAATATGTCATTCCAACATAGGAACAATGCCTAATAAGTTACTTTTAAAAGAACAAATTCATATAAATTCATATATGATGGGTGAAGTGTTAAAATTATGTGCGTGAGAAACCATTTTAATACTATTATAAACCACAGAATCTCAATCAATAAATTATGTACATGAGAAACCATTTTAATAGTATTGTAAACCACAGAACCTCAATCAATAAAATTTCTCTTCATTAAAATTTTTTAAATAAAATAATAAACAAATAAAATAATATAGATCCCTGGAAGTTTGGAGGGACGTATGTATGTATGTATGCCCAAGGTTAGACCCAGGAGTAAAAGCAAAGAAAATCAAACCTACTGTCTCTAAATAGTGAATAAATATTTAAATACCTTCATGGAAAAAATAGCTTCCATGCTGTAAAACTGGTAGAAAAGAAAATAATTGACAACAGGGGTTAAATACAATATTTCACTAGGAAGTGGCCAATAAGGAGTGATTGTTAAATTGCCAAACTGAGAAGTAAAAGTAAAGGAAAATATAAGAGGGATGTCAGGGACTCCACAGTGCAAGGACGACGTAGAAGCCACACTGACCTCTCAGAGTTAGTTCAGCCAAGAGACCAAACAAATAAATCAATGAAATGAAAAACAACAGTAATGATATGAACTCCCTGGGCAGGACAAAACTAGAGTTGATATCCAAAGTTGCTCCAATTTATTATCAAAAAAATACGTTTTGTTTAAAAAAATGACATTCAAAGAAGCAGAAAAAGTGTGACGCATATAACAAAACAAACAAACAAACAAACAAACAAAAAGCAGGCAGTAGTAGTTGTTTTGAATGAACCCAGATGTTGGACTTGCAGACATAATCTTTAAAGAAGTCATTACAAATATGTTCAGAGAGCAAAAGAAGACCATGTCCAAAGAATTAAAAGGAAATATGGCAATAAATTGTCCTCCAACAAACATCAATAAAAAGATAGGAATTACAAAAATGAACCAAATACAAAATAAGAGTATTTTGAAAAATCACTAAAAGCGTTTGAATGAAATTTTTATCTTATGGGGAAAAAAAGGATCAACATCATCAAAGCTATCAACAGAAATTGTTCAATCATTGGATCAATGTAGGTCACCAATAAATAATCTACATACTTTCCCAAGTTTTATTGAGGCACTGTAATTTAAAATACCGTTTTTCTGGGCAGCGACATGTAAAAAAATGAATTTGGACCTGTGTCTAACACCATGCACAAAAATCAGATCAAAATGGATTAAAGATCTCAATATCAGACTTGAATCCATAAAGTACATTGAAGAAAATATAGGAAAAACCCTCCACGACATTGAAGCTAAAGGCATCTTCAAAGGTGAAACATCACTAAAAAAGCAACTAGAAGAAAAGATAAACATATGGGACTACATGAAACTAAAGAGGCTTCTGCACCTCAAAAGAAACAGTGACCAAGATAGAAAGGCAGTCCACAGAATGGGAAAGAATATTCACCCAATACCCATCTGATAAGGGGTTAATATCCAGGATATATCAGGCACTGGTAGAACTTTACAAGAAGAAAACAAACAACCCTATCAAAAAATGGGGGAGAAGAAATGAACAGAAACCTCAACAAGGAAGAAATTCGAATGGCCAAAAACATATGAAAAAATGCACATCATCACTAATCATCAGAGACATGCAAATCAAAACAACAATGAGATATCATTTTACACCACAGAGACTGGCACATATTCAAAGGAGCAAGAACAACAAGTGCTGGCGTGGATGTGGGGAAAAGGGGACTCTCATCCATTGTTGGTGGGAATGCCAGCTGGTACAGCCTTTCTGGAAAACAATATGGACATTCCTCCAAAGACTAGAAATTGAACTCCCATTTGAGCCAGCCATCCCACTCCTGGGAATCTACTCTGGGAAGCCAAAAAATATGCAACGGAAACACCATCCCTACTTTTATGTTCATAGCAGCATTATTCACAATAGCCAGAATCTGGAAACAACCAGAGTGCCCTAGAATCGATGACTGAATAAAAAGCTTTGGTACATCTACACAATGGAATACTATGCAGCTGTTAGGAAAAATGAAGTTATAAAATTTGCCTATAAATGGATGGATATGGAGAAGATTATGTTGAGTGAAATTAGTCAAAAGGAAAGAGACAGATACAGAATGGCTGCATTCATCTGCATGAATAAATATATATGTACATATTATAATACCAATATCCAAGGTCAAGTGAAACATGTATCAGGAGGTCTTGTCTAAGGTGAAAACTATCACAAACGTGTGGGAGTCAGAAGCTAGGTAAGACAGAAAATGAAACAGTGTGCTAACAATTGGTGAGGGGTACTAATACTAACTTAGAACTGAGCATTAAAAACAGGCAAAAAGATACACATGACAACCCTTTAATGTATGATCTGTAAACCATAGTCTGGAAGGGAAGGAAAAGAGAGAGAGAAAGGGAAAGAAATAAAGAATCTGCCATGGAGGTGGTTTAGGGAGAGGGGAGGGAGCCAGGGATGTTGGTGGTGGGAGATGGGCACTGGTGGAGGGATGGGTGCTGGAACACTGTATGATCAAAACCCAAATATGAACTCTTTAATTGTAAAAAATAAATAAATAAATAAATAAAAAAAAAATAAAACAACATACCATTTTTACAGATTTTCAGGATCACAATATTTGACACCACACCCAGGACCAGAGTGTGAGTGTCTCTCCACCAATGTCACAAGTTTCTCTTGTATGACTACATCCATCCTCATCCCCACCCCATCAGCAAACTTAGTTCCTAGGTGTAGTTTTTTAGATCTACACTTCCAAAATCTGTTCCCACAAAAACATTAATACATTTGGCCTTGAGGCAATAGCAGGGAGGGATGGCAAAAAAATTATAAAAGGAAATAATAGCTAAAGCCTACCGCCAAAATCGCAGCAATTCAGATGAACGTCAACAAATCACATTCATACATGACGATAAATACTTGGAAAAGCAAATGTCTTAAAAAACAGTATGGGATAAGTCACTGATGATATATAAGGAAAGTCCACTAGGGAAATCAACTTTTTATCACAAAAAGGACAGTCAATGGAATGACATATTTAAGGTGAGAAAAGAAATTGTTTTAACTAAGAATCAGCAGAAGAATTGCTTGAGAGGGGGCCGGAGTGATAGCACAGCAGGTAGGGCATTTGCCTTGCAGGCGGGCAACCCAAGTTCAGTCCCCGGCATCCCATATTGTCCCCTGAGCACCACCAGGAGTAATCCCTGAGTGCAGAGCCAGGAGTAACCCCTAAGCATTGCTGGGTGTGACCCAAAAAAGAAAAAAAGGATCTTTTGAGTGAGAATAGATATATTGCTAGATAAACAGAAGATAAGAAAATTTGTTGATAGCAGGTATGACTTACAGAAAAAAAGTGAAAGGAGGAAATGGTTTGTTTCCTTTGACTAAAAAATGAACTGGGGCTGGAGTGATAGTCTAGCAGGTAGGGTGATTACCTTGCACATGGCCGACACAGGTTCATTCCCCAGCGTCCCATATGGTCCCCAAAGCACGGCCAGGAGTAATTTCAGAGTGCAGAGCCAGGAGTAACCCCTGAGCATTACTGGGTGTGACCCCAAAAAAAAGAACTCTTTCTTTCTACACACACATACATACACACACACACACACACTCTCTCTCTCTCTCATATATATATGGTGTGTATGAATATATATATATATATATGTGTGTGTGTGTGTGTGTGTGTCTCCAAGCTCAGTTCTTATATATATATAAATTTATATTTATATATCTTTTATATCACTTCACTTGTATCACTAGTCTTCCCGTTTTCATTGATTTGCTGGAGGCGGGCACCAGTAACATCTCCAACGTCCTATTGCAAACAAGTGTAGCCCAAGGGCATATGTTTGCTCCAGGAACAGCCTCAAACCATTCCTTCAGGTCATGGGAATGAGGTCCATAATTGTCACTAGTGGAAGATCAACAAGAAAATATAGGGCAAGAACAGTACTATAGGGACTGAAGAGAGTATAATGAGGAAAAGAAAGAGCAATGCTATAAACTAATTAAATAAACATAATGACTTCCGGAGAACAACTATTGACATAAACAGATATACAAGGAACACTCTCTGGGGCAGTTTTAGATCCTGAAACCATTCTATTTTCAGGAAACTGAAAAAAAAATTGAAACCATACAAAATACTACTTACTTCCCCTACAATGGAATGAAACCAGAAATCAATAACAAAACTGGAAAATTTATAAAATGTGAGAATAAAATCAGTTTTTATAAAAAAGCACCTGGTAAAACATGCTACCAGGGAAATTAGAAGACATTTTTAAATAAATAAAATAAAAATAATGAAGGCTGTGTGGTCTGGGTTCGGACCTGAGCTAGAGTTTGTTCATTATGTTGGGGTGCTGTGGAGGAGCTTTTGTACTATTAAAAGCCTTTTTTGGAACTGCACCGACTCATGGGTTTTCATCTGTTCCCCCGGCATCCTCGGAGTGGAGGAGAACTTCTGTCCTGACACTGTCGGGGACCCCTGCAGCGTTCCCGACACCAGAGACTTACAGACATGGGGCAGAGCTGCTACTTGCTCTCCCTGTGCCCAGCCGCTCACGAGGCGCCCGGGAGGGATGGCGGGTTCTAGCCCTGGCCCGCCACCCCAGCAGAGCCACACAACAAGCCAGATGACCTCCCCCCCACACTCCATTGGGCCACCATTTTCCACATCCGGACTTCCCTCTCGTCAGAACTCCACCCAGCAACAGCCTATCACAGCCCGTCTTGCGCCGCCGCAAGTGGCTGCGCAGTTCATCTATAAATGCTATATTTAGAGGTGACTACAAGGGTATGCCACCTGTATGGCAAGCCTGGCAAGCTGCCCTGTTTTATTTGATATGCCAAATACCAGTAACAATTATATTGGCTCATTTCCATGACCTAATGTAATGGTTCTTTATGTTCCTGGAGGCGAATAGATGCCCTTGGGCTCTATCTACTAGCATGAGACAGGACATATGGAGATATTACTGGTGCCCACTCTAGCAAATAGATGATCAATGGGAGGATAGTGATAGTGAATGAAGGCTGTAGGATGTAGTGAAAACAGTTCATAAAGGAAAATTTAAAGCTCAACGTCCCTAGTTCAAAAATAAAGAACTCAGGCACTGGAGAAATAGTATGGTGGCTAAGGTACTTGCTTACCTGGGTTTAATTCCCAGGACACACATATGGTCCCATAATCCTGCAGAAATAATCCTTAAGCACAGAGACAGAAGAAAGCTCTGAGAACATAAAAGGTGACCTCAAAATAACAGGTGGCCCCCAAAACAAAAACAAACCCAAAACCTCAAACTGGGAGATGGGAGATGGGGAGGGTCGGAGTTAAGGGATGAAACCTGATTTTATCCCTACATTGATGGCAAAATAAATAATACATTAATAGAAAGCATAAACGTATAAGTTAACTTATGCCTTAAGAAGTTAGGAAAACAAGAGCAAAACAAACCCAGTCAGCAGAAGAAAAATAGAGACAACAAAACCCATAGTTAGATCCTTGGAAAGATCAATGAAACTTTAGCTATTGTAAGAGAGGAGAAAAACAGCTTAAAAGCAATAATTAATAAAAATTATGATGTTAGTTTATTTCTAGAAAAAATCAGAGATAATATCTATGAACAACTAAAATCTAAATATCAGATAAAAGATGAAACAATTTTTTAAATAATAGAAACTATAAAAATTGACTAAGGAAGAAATAGCAAACTCAATAGACAATAAAAACATTAATAAACAGAAATTATCCAAAAAAGAAAAGTCCAGTTCCTTCCAGGTGGTTTGCTGGTAAATTCTACAATACATTTAAAGAAAAATTGACACTAAATTTTTCTCAAATGCTACCAAAATTTATGTCAGTCTGATTCTAAAGCAGACATATCTCAAGAAAACTACAGACCAATATTTGTTATAAATACAAATGCAAAATCTTCAGCCAAATCCTAGGAAGGTGTAAATATGGGGAGAAAACAAGAGTCCTGTCAAGTTTATCCTGTCAACTATAAACTGAAAGCCACAGCCAACCTCTCCAACCTCTGCAGTTGGAAAGGTTCATGAAACCCACATACTTTCAAGATGTAATGTCTCTCCTGTGAGAACTCCCATGTAGTATATGTGTTACTGAAGGGAGCACAGTTACGTCCACATGTAGAAAAAAAGCAATCTCGTAGAGTACAGTCAAATTATTATGCTATCATTTAGATGACCAAAAAAGTCACCACAAAATTATGAAATTAGCAGTTCTGACTATATTAGTGGATTCATTAACATCTATCACGGAACTACAGAACTAATGTTCACTATTACAGTCTTGATATGAAAAATATGGGTGACCCATGTAATGACAAAAACCCGTTTGTTGACATTTAAACATGTCATAGCCTAGATGACTAAATAAGTATTTGATAAACACCCTTGTATTTTGGGGGGGGTTAGATTAGAGATAACACATTGGTTTACAAAATTGTGTATATTCCATGAGTGCTTTCTCTACACCTTTTTTTTTTTTTTTTTTTGCTTTTTGGGTCACACCCAGCAATGCTCAGGGGTTTCTCCTGGCTCTGCACTCAGGAATTACTCCTGGCAGTACTCCGGGGATCATATGGGATGCCGGGGATTGAACCCAGGCCGGCTTGGGCCGGCCCCATGCAAGGCAAACACCCTACCCACTGGGCTATCCCCTCCGGCCCCGTCTACATCTTTTTAAAATTGAGGAGTCATACCACTTCGCCTTCCACCACTGTCTATTGAACTTCCTTCACCCTTTGTGACCTCTATGCCCTTCTCTCTGATAACCTCAGTTGCCTCATCAGAATTGAAGGGTTAGTTCTAGATTTGTTCTGTGTGTCCCTTGTGTGTTTTTTATTTGGGTAAACCAACTGCAGTCATATCCTCTCTTTCTCAGAAAGTCAATAAGACTTCAGTAGAGATAAGCTTAGTTTATATTCTTCCTAATTGTCTCCATGTTGCCTCTGTTGGTGCTCAGTAAGATGAGAATGACCCCAGTACTGCCCATGATTCTATCATGATTACACCATAGTAAAATCTTTTTAATTACTATATTAGTAATATTTTAGAATAATAAATTAATATCACAATAAACACATTCAGCCAACTCTACTCAGAACAAATGGAATTTTATGGCGGTATTTAGGTAGCTTTGAGAAATCACAGGACTTCCACTGGGATTCTATGAGGAGTCTCATAGAACTTCTAAATGCAGAAAAACACAATTTGAGCCATATAAAATATTTATTTAAAATATTTTTGCCTGATATTTCTTATTATTTAAGCCATATAGATTAATCTAAATATTTTGCTGTATATAACCTGTTAGATATTATGTTATTGCACTGGGACTCAGAGTTAATCCATAGGTTTCATTTTAATAAATCTTAGTGGTACTTTGTGTTTTTTATGTCCTCATTAGAAGCAAGAAAATTACAGAAGTAATTAAAGTTTCTGCTTCCCATTGAAGAAATAAAAGTGGTAATGTAATATAGTTGGGTGCTGAAGAGAGTAATCTTGACTTACGATCTGGCAGTATTCTCCACAGAATTTGGAAGCTAAGTAAACTGTAGTTTTTAAAGTACTCTCTTAGAGGAAATTGTCTCATTTTAGTTTAGATTGCCTAAAGTTTAAGGAACATTATTTATATTTAGAACTATAGAAAGAGAGAGAAGAATTTAAAAAAAAAAAATTAGCATAATAAATTTAATTCCCATTATTTATAACTGCTGGGGCTCTTTGGGAAGGGTAAATTACTTGGAACATTTTTTTGTTCAATGGTGCTAAGCAGTTCTTCATTTAAACCAGACATTTACTTTCAAAAAGAAAAAAATAAATTTACTGACACATACAAGCAATTTTTTTTCTCACCAAGAATATCTATTGTTGCTTGATATGGTTCTTCTTATAAGTTGACATTTGCATTCTATAAATATAATATTTAGATATAATATCCATTCTTTGCACCATTGATATAAATCAGCCTACCACAATGCATGTCTTTTGGCACAAATAAAGGGAAACAGAGTTGAGTTTATTAAAATCAATCTACAGAAACAATTTATTTTGATTAGACTCTAATCTTTTAAGTTTTTCCTTATTGCATTGTAAGTTCTTTATCCCTCAAATCTCTATTCATTAGTACATTGTCAAAGTAAGAGTCCTTTTTCATTTTCAATGGTTAGAACTACTAGATTTCCACACTGTTTTTACATTGACAATAGTTTCTGGGAAATTATATTTTCTTAACTGCTTGAGTTTTAGCCAGTTAGCATCTTACCATTATTGACAGGCCTTCAAATTACAATCACTACTATGTCCATTTACCAAAAAATATCATTGTGTGTTGTTTTAAACAATTATATTAAGAGTAAAAGTATATCATTTTTCAATGTGTTTTTGCCCATTTTTAGCTAGTTACTCTTTTTGGAAAATAATCTTATGAGAGAACAGTATAAAGAAAGAAAGTAAAATAGAAAAAAAAGTATCAAAGAGAAGTTGTCAATGTTACATTTTTATGTGAACAGCTGCCTTTCAATTATTTGTTCCTTCTGATGGTCACTTAGATCCTAGTAAGGTGGATCAGATCAATAATGCTTCTTAAATTGCTAGGGAGTGAGGTGAGCTTGCCAATTTGGAGCAAATCCTTTCCTCTTCATTTTAGTCAAACCGATCAACTATGGGCCTCCCACAAGGTGACAAAATTGGCAGATGCTCCACTTATCCTTCCAGGAAGGAAAATCAGTCTTGGCTTCTCAGAATCATAGCCTCATACTGCTTGGGGAAAAACATCATCCACAAGTCTTTAACCTTATCTTGGATCATAAACTCCTTCAAGCACTTGACACAAGTTAGGTATGATTTTTTTTCCCTTAAAATATACAACAAACTTCCTGGAATTAGAAACTATTCATAAAACTTGCACTTGTCTTTTTTCAAGTGAAAAAATACAGACACAATGAAGATGAAGTTAAAAGCCATATTCCTTTCATTTTAAATTTTGTTCACTTCAAATTATTCATATTGCCACTTGTGGTGACTGAGATAATCTCATGTCTTCCTTGGCTATTTTATGAAACAGCAGTATTGTGCTTTGCAGTAACTCCAGTATCATTCATCCATTCTGCCTTACCTGTTGATCATATGTATTGCTTCATTCTTCTTTTCCATAGCATAAATGTGAAAGCCAAAGAAGAATGAAAATGGCAGTCTTGCCAATTGACCTTAACTGTTAGTGAAATTCCAGAGAACACTGCTTTGTCTTTTTTTTACCTGCACCAGATGAAATAATTAACCTTTAAAACACAGTGTTTAAATCCCTTAAATGCTATAATATTGATAAGCCAATAATAAATAGGAAATTAGATAAAAGCTTGCTAGAGAAAACAAACACACCCACTTCCCTGCCTAGTGCAGAAGATCCAAGCATACATGAGAAACATGTCCAGGCCATCTCTCCTGATCCCTTTACTCAAGTCAAGCCATTCTACTCCTCTAGCCAAGTCATTAAAAAATAAAAATCAGTACTTTTGTTCTTTCAAGCAATTCTCATCTACAATTTGCTGACCTTTGATCTGGTCTACAAAATTGGCATGATATCACTCTTGTTTCCTAGTCCTCTCTTGATATCTTTATTACCTATATTACATTTTTTCTTTTTTGTTTCTTATGTTCTTTGCCCTCCTTTTTATGAGTGCTGCAGCATCTGGAACACCTTGCTAAGATGTTACTCCTGCGCTGTGCTGAAGGAACACTGCTGTTGGTGCTCTGGGGACCATATGTGGTGCTGGGGATTGGACCCAGGTCAAATGCATGCAAGGCAAGTGCTTTATCTGCTGTACTACCTCTCCAGTCCATGTCTCTTATTTTTTGTTTTGTTCTCTTTTTTTTCTTTTTGGGGTCACATCCTGCAATGTTCAGGGGTTACTCCTGGTACTGAGCTCAGGAATTACTCATGACAGTGCTCGGGGACCATACGGGATGCCGGGATCAAACCTGGGTTGGCCACATGCAAGACAAATGCCCTAACTGCTGTACTATTGCTCCAGGCCCTTTGCCTCTTATTTCTTAAGGTTTACATGGTGGTTGCCAGCTGATACTTTATATAATTTTTATTGAACATATGACAGAGCCATTGATGTACTCAGCTTTTACAAGATAGCATATTTATGCATGGTTACTTATATATACAGTCTCATATTTAATGATTTTATTTTAAAAAAAACATGAATAAAATGGACTCTTCTCTAAGGAATTCCAAATTATTTCTATTTTTAGTAGCAAACTGCTAACAGAAAACCCAGTCCATCAACATGTTGAAATCCTTGTATCACAGTTGGTTGCCAAGACCACTCTTTTCATTCTATTTTCTTCCAGAGTCCAGAAAACTTTGGAAATTTGCCTTCAGAGGGATGGAATGAAAAACCAGACCAAGCCCATGAGACATGATATTCTTCTATAGATGAACATTCCACATCCTAATACAGAGCATCTTCCATTTCACTGCCCACTCCCTGCAAAGCCTCCTGGTTATAATCAAGTACTTCAAAGTCTTCCAAACACCCTTTCAGAATTGACTGCCTCTAATACAAAATAATGTCCAATCAGATGCAAATCATCACATAGCAGGGAAAGAGAGGCATGGAAAATGGTCATCAGCATTTGAACTAATGAGAAAGTCTAGTCTCTTGATGAGGATTTTCACTTTCTCATTTGTCATTCTAACCACTGAATCCTCAAGTGGCCAATTTACTCCCTATTGGTAATCATCTCATTATTTTTACTCTCATTCCTCTTTCTCTGGGACCATCAGACTATTTAGAGCAATTCATCACCCATATGGGCTGAAGCCTTCAATGTGGAGAAGTGGGGGAAGGAAAATTATTATCCTGGAAAAGATAAGTAGAAGACTGTTTGATCGTTTATATTTGGTTTTTAAACAATGATTTCCCCAATGAGGTAAGTAAAATAATGACACAACTGGGTAGGAGTGAATCAATGAAAAGCTTCTAGAGTAAGTGTATTATGAAATGAAAATGATCTCCGGCTGTGAAGTTGGTTACTCTGAAATGACTTGTTCTTAGATTGCCTTTACAACCCCCCCAAAGGAGCATCGGCTTACATTCATTACTTAAGTTTGCAGGAAGCTTCCTCTATGACAATTATAAACCCAGAAAGGATAGATTTCAATATGTATTATGCATTGGCGGCATTTCTAAGCAAATTTACCCCATCAGTTAGGAGGAAGGTTGCCTTTAAGATTGTTTTGTCTGAGGCAGGAAAGGTAGACTGTTCTTCCATTTGTTGCTGCCAGGTCTTCTCAATTACAGCATTTCACACTGGCTTAACTTCTGTCCTCTCTTTCTCCCTCTAGTATTTGACGTCTCTGTCTCCAATAAAATCATTTCCCAATGTGTTTGAAGGGATTCCAGTTTCCTGAGTTCACCTGGGTTGGGGAGAGGGTAAGCTATGGAAAGGTTGACCTTCCCATCCACTTACCTACTTACGTCTGTCTTTTTTCCAAAATACCAAGTCGCAAATAAATCTCTGGTGTCAGTACATTTTCTAATTAGTGGGTGTCTAATTTGATCTCCTCTCAGACTTCCCTCAGTCCTTCTGAAGAAATTAAATATTAAACCCTTAAGGCTGTCTGTGCTCACTATAGCCAAAAGTTTACATTTCCGAAGTCCATATTCAGCCTTAAGAAAGATGTTAGTGTGACACAAATTGGCATTTTCTTGGCACGTCCTTTGTTCCTAGCAAACTATTCCTTGGAAGGAAACTGAGAGCCCTTCTAGCTATTTCCTTAAAAACTCTTTGAATACGGGCAGCAACATGATCTGAATCTTGAAATGTTTATATTTCTCCACCGTTTTTCATGTCTTGGACCCTTTTTTGTGTCCTTTATACTTCATCTAAACATCCACATATGTAACTTCACTTTTAGGTGTGTCTATCTATAAGGCGAATCGAAAGAGACTAAGAAAGCATACTTACACACCCCGTATCAAGTTTGCTTGCTTTTCATCTACTAATTCCTTCCACGCATGGCTGTTTTCACAATGGGTGATATCACCCAACAGCTGTTTTGGACTGGAAACTAAAATGCCTGCAGAATTTCAGTCTTTTGTATTACCATTAAAGCTCTCTCTTTTCCAAAATACCAAAACAATAAAAGAATGGTTGGCTTGCCTTAGTAATAAACTATTTCTGTAGCTTTAAACACACTGTTTTGCAATTTATTCTCCTAATATATATTGTAAGTTTTTCTACTTTTAAATTTGCTTTCAAGAATGATTGGCATGGCCATGAAATCATAGACTGTTTGCTTCATAAAATAGAGAAATTATTTTGTAAGAATAAGTTTTCCATCTGCAATGTGTGAACAGGAAATGGGTGGTAAGAAGTGACATTTACCTGCCCCCTGTCCCCAGGTTGACCTGAATGAGAACTCCACATTCTCATGTGGTGGGTACCGGTCGATCCATTTGGATATGTGGAATACAATGAGCAGAAATCTCAGCGTTTCCTGTATAATTATAATCTGGTTATTTACTGATGTCACTTGGTCCTAACCCATGGAAATAGCAAGTTCCTCAATCACCAATTTAAATAGCTTCATGATTAAAAGCTTTATTTCAGAGAGATATCTCTTCCTACATGTTCTTTTCGTCATCTTGAGATTCCATTCTCAGCACAGTAGACTAAGCCCTGGACATTTTTTTTCCAGTTTATATATTGTGTCCCTTCTACTTATTCCCCAAAAAAACTATGTTCTTGGGAGACTAAGAAAGCTTCCAGCAACTACTGTTCCTGAAATCCATACCACCACCAATCCAGCAGATGTGTGCAGACTTTGCATTCAGACCAATTAATTTTCACAAAACCTGAGATTGTTTGTCTAATTCCCAGAAAGAGAAGCATTTAGGAACTTTCGTAGTCAGTTGACAGAGATAAAGTTGGCTTAACCTAAAGATCACATAAGAGTGCTTATTTCTTTATTCCATTTCAGCCGGTCACTTTTACTATAGTCTTGTTCTGCCACGCCTGATTGTGCTCAGGACTTATGTGGCTCTGTGCCCAGGGATTTTCTTCCTAGGTAGTGCTCAGGGGCCAATATGGCAGTGCCAGGGATTTAACTGGGTGAAGCAAGTAACTTAATCTCTATACTATCTCTCCAGCCCACTTATGCTATACTTGAAAAAATGCATTAATAGTGAATAATCAGATAACTATATAAAACAAATTAAACCAAAAAAATAGTCTACTTCAAATCATTTGAGTAAAACTGATATAGATGACCTAAAGTCCTGACTCTATCAATTTTGTATCTATCAGTTGCTAACTGTAACATTCTGCTGAGAACTGACCCTTCAGACAAGTCTCAGCTCTTCTGAAAAAAGGCTAGCATCTCTACACAGCTCACTTATCCATGGACATTTCTTGTTCTAATGCACTTTTCTTGAGATTAAATAGAATTAGCCTATTAAGGCTGTTTAGGGCCTTAATATGTTGCTTCCCTTGGGGGGTCTTTGCTTTGCAAATGCCAGGTGTGGCTTCAATGTAACTGGGAAGTTTCCCTAAGGCAGCATGGGCTACATTATAGAAATTATTATCCTGGTTTTAATATAGAAGCTGACACACAGGACCTTACTTTTCCTCCTCTCGTGCCAATATTGTCTACTGATGACAAACTTTCCTGTTGTGAATGGGTACAAGCTGCAATGTTGTCATACAAGGATTTCCAGTAGCAGTAAGAGGAAAATTATAAACCAACTCCCCTCAGAGAGGAAGTGCCTATTCAAACAGTGTGTGCATGGTAGCTGTCTCCTTCCTACCAGGAACAGCCCCGCCTCTGCAACTGCTGACTCTCCCATTGCAGAGTATGTGAACTGGCATGGCAGGCAAAGATTTGGCAGAAACTGCATTTGGCATATTCACTTTTATCCCATGGATGTGTCAGGAAAGAAGTAGAAGCAGTGACATGCATTTTCCTGAAAGACAGTATTTCACTTGTTCATTGATTTTGTCTTTAATTTTTTTAAGTATTTTATTATACCACCGTGAGATAAACAAATATAAAGATATACAATTAAAAAGTTCATATTTGGGTTTTGGTCATACAGTGTTCTAGCACCCGTCCCTCCACCAGTGCCCATCTCCCACCACCAACGTCCCTGGTTCCCTCCCCCTTCTCCAGCCCCCTCCATGGCAGGTTCTTTATTTCTTTCCCTTTCTCTCTCTTTCTCTTTTCCTTCCCTTCCAGACTATGGATTACAGAACACAGGTGACATTTATAAACCTTCTATAGATCCTCAGAGTAAATGACCAAAGGCTCATTCTCCAATTTTCACATTGCTTCAGAAATAGATTGTTGGCTTTGGAGGGTTAATACCCTTATGAAGCTGGAAGGGCTTCAGATCAACTGACATCTCTCTCCTATTTTCTAGGTGCATTTTTTAAAAGCCTGAAGGTCATGTCACTTGCCATAGATTTGATTCAAACAGGTTAATGGCTAGATGAATGGTTCAATAGCAAAAAATGCCTGTGTTGCAAGAAGAGCACGGGATACCTGGGGTCACACTGTCGTCAAACATGCCTTTTCTGGAGCATTATAGCCAGGTATGTGCTAATTAAGTCTTGAAGTACCATGACCAAGGATACAGCTCCTCATAAAGATATACGTGAGCACTACAGTATGTGTATACCACAAGCACTGCAACCAGAATGTGTGGAAGCATCACTCATAATGGTGCGATCCTGGTGAGCTTCTGTGAAAAAAAAATCAGCGAGTAAATCACACAATTCCTCACAAGCACCAGTAACAAAGATGTACATGTACCATAACCAAGGGTATGTGTGAAACCCTGGTCATCATAACAACAACGGGAAGGGAAGGAGAAATAATACAAATAACAGATTTTAGGATTTTATATTTTAATTTTTGTAAACTTCTGATGGGAACAGAATGTTCTTATTTTAAAAAGGCACACATCAGAATTGTAATGCTCAGCACATTTTTTTAGCTAAGCATACTCACAAATTTAGCTCACAAAGCAAGAAACTGAACATGTCTGAAGACCAAAAGCCTCCATTGCATTTGAGTAACATATTCTGTAAGCCTGTTATCGGATGTCATTAAGTTCAAATGAAATAGTGAACTGCCCTTGTCCTAGGAGTCCTTCATTCTATATGATATTGGGGATATCAATTCACATCATTAAATATAGCTTTAGTGTACTGATTTTCACAAGTATGGTGAAAATAATGTTATATCTGTTAATAAGCATTTATTTAGCTTCCAGTTTAAAGTTGTTATGCATACTGCACTATGACAATTTGTGTATATGTCTCTTGGTGGGCATATTATCAGATTGGGATTTATTTATACTTTATGCCCAATAATATTTTTTTAAAATATCATTAGAAGAAATAAATCATGTATGAAAAGTTTTTGTGCTCTAACATGGTTTTGTTCTTCTCTGTGCATCCACCTAGGAGGGACAACTTGAAGAATTTCATAGCCACAGCAAAGCCCAATACATCATTCATTACTGCAACGATTTGTAAGTGCATTCAAAGGCTAAATTTTGTTAATATAAAAGTGTGACATTTTCAAGATTTGCCTATATTTAGATTTTCATTTCACAGTAGCATGTAAATGTATTCTGGTTCTATAAATACACGTAACAAAACTATACTTTGTGTGTCACAGATGCAAGGATTTTTTTTTTTACTTTCTGTTGTTCAAAAACTGCATCAGAATCTGGCATTAAGAGTGCAAAGGTTCCCAATTTTTTTTTCCTGAAAAGATGCTTACTCCCCTCCTTACAAAAAAGAAAACAAATCATGCAGAAACCCTTACTGAAATCTCATATTTATTTATTCATTTATTCTCATCTCTGACCGAGACGAGAAGGTGTCAATTGCATCACACTGTTTTTCACACCAGAGAAGAACTGTTCCTCGGAACATGTGATGAAAGAGGCATGTGGTGTCGGTGTCCTTGTCAACAAGAACCTGGCCATGAGTATTGATTCATTTGAATGCCTAACAAACCGGATTGGACGATTACACTTGAAGAGATGTGGCCCACTGCCGCCAGTTTTACCTTCATTGTCTATGCATCAACATCCACATACAAGGAAGAAGAAATTGAGAAATTCTACATGGAATTGGAGGAGTTCTATAAAGAAGATCACACCTTCTGCAAGATCATAGTCGGTGACTTTAATGCCAAGATAGGACCGAGATCAGCCAAAGAACTCCACATCAGGACCCATGGCCTAGAATGGAACAAACAGGGTGAGAGATTATCTGAGTTTGTCATGTCTACCAAGAACATTCATGGGAACTCCACAGTTCCAGAAGGCTGATTCGAAACGTTGGACATGGGAATCTCCTGGTGGGCTGTTCCACAATGAAATTGATCACATCTTATTCAATTGACGGTTTTGCCTGACCGAAGTCACTGTGGTCCCAAAATTCCAAACAGTATCAGACCACCGTCTCCTTTGAGCAAAATTCTACTTCACGCAATGGGGACTAAAGGCTGCAAAGTTTAAGAAGGGAACTCCGAGAATGACCACCAATGGGGAACTCTTTAGCACCATTGTGAAAACATGGGAAGATTCCATCATTGTTGACATCAATGAATAATACAGCGCCTGGTTCAGCACCTCCATGATTGTGCTAAGAAAGCTGAGACAAAGACACAAAAGGACGCCTGTCTTAAAATATCTCAGCTCATTCGCCAATGTGGATAGGTGTGAGCCTCAGACAACCAAATGCTAATATCCAAGCTCACAAAGCAGTGCAGAGAAGCAATAAGCAAAACGAGAGAAAAAAAAGAGAGAGAGAAGAGCAGAAATACTGGCTGATGCAGCAGAAGCCGGGAAAGCATTTGCAACACCTGCCTGTCCTTCGCCAACTATAAGGCCAAGATGACTGCCCTCGGCGTCCTAATGGATCGATCACATCTTCCAGAAAGGCAATGGAGAAGATTATACATGACTTCTACTCAGATCCCTTTGATAGCCACATCCACCTGCCCACATACCAAATTCCACAGGATGGATATGTCATTCACAAAGTTCTCCCTTCTGAAATCTGACATGCCATTTCATTGGTGAAGAAGGGAACAGCACCTGGCACAAAGTCGGACCTAAACACCTGAATACTCTGCCATCAGTACTCATCAATACACTGGCTCAGCTCTTTACACGCTACCTGTCTGAATGCAAGGTGCCCTCGCAATGGAAAACTAGCAGGACAGTTCTACTGTGCAAGAAGGGAGACATCCACGACATGGCAACTATCACCCCATCTGCCTGTTGTCCATCATCCACAAGATGTTCATTCGAGTATCCTGAACAGGATTGGCAGAACATTAAATGAAGGACAACCTTGCGAGCAAGATGGCTTCCAAAAAAGGATTCAGCACAATCGACCATATCCACACAGTAACCAAGCTCATTGAGGTTTGTAGGGAGTTCTGATGCTGCTCTGTCTCACATTCATTGATTTAAAGAAAACCTTTGATTTTGTTGAGACCAAAGCGGTCATCAAAGCCCTAGCCAAACAGGGCATTCAAACCCAATACATCAAGATCCTTGATGAGCTGTATTATGGGTTCACCACCAGGATCTCACCATTCTACAAGGAAGTGATCACTAATGTCAAAAGAGGGGTTTGGCACGGTTATACCATTTCACCAAAACTCTTCAGAGCTACCCTTGAGAACGTCATGCGACAATTAGAATGGGAAGAAATGGAAGTGAAGATAGACAGTTGGCAACTACACCACCTCTGCTTGGCTGATGACATTGTTCTAATAACACCAAACATTAGCTAAGCGGCACACATGCTGGCTAACTTTGACTGAGAATGTAGAAAGATAGGTCTACAGCTGAATCGCAACAAAACTATGTTCATGAAAAATGAACTAGTTCTAGAGGCCCCATTCATTCTCAATGGAACATACATCTCTAAATGCAGCAGTTATATGTACCTAGGTTGAGAAGTCAACGTGATGAACGACCCTAAATCCTGAGCTGCACAGGAGGAAGAGAGCAGCATGGAACGCCTTCCAGAGCATTGAAGAAATAGCTAAAAGGACAAAGAACCTCTGGCTCTGGGCACATCTCTTCGAGTCTACCATTCTCCCTGCATTACCATATGACTCAGAGACCTGGGACCTATGAAAGCAGGATGAGAACACTATTCGGTCTCCCAAAGAGGAATCGAAAGAGCTATGCTTGAATATCATGCCTCACTCAAGTGAGAGAAGGAATTCGAGTTCTGACCTCTGTCAATGAACCAGAGTCAAGGACACTGTCTCATTTGCCTAAGCATGGAAAATCAGATGGGCTGGAAATGTAATGAGATTTGGAGATGACCGCTGGACTAGAGCCGTTCTGAATGGATCCTATGGGATGTCAAAAAATCATGTGGCTGCCCACCTACAAGATGGTCAGACTTCTTTGTCAAGACCCTGAATGGATGGTTTGAGGCTCTCCATATTCCTGAAGCAAACAGATGCCATTGGGCTACACCAGCACATGATAGGGTCTATTGGAAATGTTATTGGCGCCCGCTCAAGCAAATCAATGAATAACGGGTTGTCAAGTGATCAACTGATCATTTATTCATTTATTTATTGCTTTATTTATTTATTGCCTTTTGGGGGGGGCCATACCTAGTGATGCTTAAGGGTACCTCCTGACTCTGCACTCTGGAATTACTCCTGGTGGTACTCAGGTGGCCATATGGAATGTCAGGGATCGAACCCAAGTTGGACACATGCAAGGCAAATGCCCTACCTACTGTGCTGTCACTCTGGCCCTGAAATCTCATTTTTAAGTGAACCAACAAAAAGCACTCCCACTATTTGCAGCTGAGGCTCTTACCCTCTCCCTGGATTTGTACAGAACCCGCCAGCGGTAGTATCCCTCCTTGGGAATAGTTATAGATAGACAACATTTGTGAATACATGAATGATGATGCTACTGGCAAAAACTGTTAGCCATCTCTGACACTTACGTAGTGATAATCTCACGTCTGAGCTTGGTGCGTATTTTTCCATTCTTTATTTCTATACAATCTGACCATGACTGTGTATATGTGTGTGTTTATATCATTTTATGATATCTTTCTATGTGGATTTACTTAACAATTTTATCCAAAAAAGAATTTAAACTGTCAGTATATAGAGATCTTTTTATGAGCTGTATACCATTCCATTTTGTGGTCTATTACATTTGAGTAATGTCTAATTTTTTATGCCATACATGATGCTTCAATGAACATTTTCATAAATATCAATAAATGTTTCTAGGTGAGAGCTAAAAGAACTATACGTTTACAACTCTATATTGGGGTGGGGTGTTGGGTGACACACTCTAGTGAGCCTTAAGCTCCAGCTCCACTTAGCCTGCAACCCTCCCAACTCTGCTAGGGAGACTTTGAACCAGGTCTGACATTTCTGAAGCCAAAAGGCCCACCTGAAGAGCTGCATTTCAATAGGGTCTTTTACCTGGCTTCATCTCTAGATGGGCTGGGCTAGAAGGTTTTGGCAGGCTTCTATCTATAAAGTAGGCTAGGGAAAGGAGAGGGCCCTTTCTGCCATTTTGGCTTCTCTTCTCTGCCTCTCCTCTCCTCTTCCCTGTTAGTTCTTAACATATAGTGGTATCCATCTTGGTCAAGGGTTCTATACCTACATATGACCAAGCCCTGCCAGGAACCCTAAGTCCAGGGTTTTCCTGTTGTTGGATTGTATATCAGAACCTGTGAAAGTAAAGCATTTTAAAACTGTGCTGGATTCCTGAGTTTTCATCCATTTCCCACCGGCCGGAGGTAGAAGGGAACTCATTTCCCAGTATTGTTGAGGACCCCAGAGGCTCCCTGATAGTGTGTGCTGGAGGGTTTCCCAGCAGGCTCAGATATCTTCAAGGCCCCTCTTGGCAATTATCAATGAACTGACTGGAGATTTAATGCAAGGGCACAAGGATAAGGACCTGTTTGGGCCTCATGGTGATGGGTGTTTCTGGGGCCACGCTGGGGTGCTCACGGACCTCCAGACTGTACCCAGTGATGTTCAAAGGACTATGTGGCACTGAGGATCAATTGGGCCCAGTTCATGCAAGGTGCGGGCCTTGTTTTGTACTATCTCAGATCCTGTCCCCTGGTATATATTCTTCATAATTTCAAAATACCTTATAAAATGACCATTCAGGTTCATTCTATCATCAACAATCTATAATTCACATTTTCCTCAGCAGAAAATGCCATTCTTCCTCACCATTATTGTTATGCTCTAACTTAGATATATTGGCTAAAATCATCTGCTAAAATATTGTTTATTTTGCATTCACATTCATATTACTGGTGCTGGGCATCTTTTTACATTTTTATTGATTATATTCTAATATGATTCAAGCCTACTACATAGTGCAAATACACAGGAGTGTCTAGTGGGTGGGTAAGGCCTGTCAAATCCAGTCACTATCTCTCCTTATAGCCATGGTGTTCTTTATTTTGTCGTCACATCTATAGTAATCCTACACAAGCCTCCGTTGTATCCTTATCCAAACACTACAAAGAAGTGACTTAAACATTTCTCTAACATTCCAGGACACAAAGGGAATCTTGACCTATCCAGTATGTTTGTACAAAGCAAAAATCTTTGGAGATTTTCCAGCTCCTAATCCTAGAACTTTCTCTACATGCCAGAAACTAGAAGGAGGGGGCAGGGAACAGGTTGTTCTCTCTGTGACTCACCTAATTTGGCCCCAAATGGAGTCTGAGCTCTGTAAAATGCTGTATGAGCTGTGAAATTTCTATTATATCTGCAATGACCCAGGTTGGGCCAGTTTCTGACCAATATTAATGGCAGAACTGTCAAGGTGAAATTTCTTAGCTTTCAATCCTGGCCTTTACTTGTATAAACTGAGGCACATTTCTAAATCTGTTTCATTCTTTATCAAATAAAGCATATCTTATATCAAATAAAGCACATTTCGTATCAAATGAAGCAATTTGTGGAATTATCAAGTGGATCAATTGACCAATAAATATAACATACATAGGATAAAAAGGATAAAGGTTATTGACTAGGGTCAGTTTTGATTGGATCATATATATTAGAGTTTGAATTAGAGCTTAGAATACAGTAAAATTCATCTCTGCTCATACACTGAGGCTAAAGACACCCTCGTATGATCTTTTCTTAGTTCATTTACAGATGTACCATCATTTTGGATAGGAGAAGTTACCTTGGTCTCTGATGAGTTTCCATATGATTTCTTGCAGGGTTTGAGTCCAGAATATGCAAATAAGAAATTTTTAACAAATGGACATTCCAGTCCACTAAATTCTATATGAATTGTTATTCAACGCATACATTGATTCAAGTTTGCTGAGACCTTGTCCTCCTGAGCCCTTGGCTGACATTTCTGTTTAAAACCTGACACCATGCCAGAAAAATTTCTGCAGTTTGAGTAAAATGGAAAGGGGGCTTAATTCTAACAATAGAAGGACACAGCAGGCCCAGAAGTTGGTCCAAATATTTATTGTTCCACAAGAATATAGATTCCTAGGTCATGACTCACAACTGCTATATATTTTGCCTGAATAGAAGCCTAGCAAGTAAAAAAAAAAAAGAAGAAGAAGCCTAGCAAGTGAGTTGGTGGGATGGAGTGAACCCTGCAATCATATCCTGGGGCCTTTCTCCTCAAAGGCCCCAATGCTCCCATGTGTTTTGAGGTCCAAGCTCGCATTTTTGTGGTAAAACTGATTTATTGACAAGTAGATATAGGTGTACCTTTTGGAAGACGCCAGAAAGATGTGTTCTTTGTCACTCATAATCCAGAGGTGGCCTTCCATATGGAATTCCTTCAATATGAAAATTCTAATGAGGGTAAGATGTGTCATTGGTTAGAAACTCCTTTCAACTTGCAGAGTACCTGAAGAGAAAGACATATCAAAATATTGTTATTCCACCAATTCTTGTTTATCCTTTAATTCAGCTGTTTTTGTGAGGCTTATCCACTGTGCTATGGACCAAGGGAACAGTGATTCACGAGACTTTCTCTGTGCCCTCCATAGCTTAGTCAAATTGGGAGACACTTATAAAGGAGTTGCCAGGAAAGGCCCTAGAGTCTTGGGCCAACTCTCTCTCTCTCTCTCTCTCTCTCTCTCTCTCTCTCTCTCTCTGGGGTCCTATACTGTTATGGGAAGCTATTTATGAGCTTCTCTAATGAGCATTTTGACTGCCATGAGCCAGCACATCATGGCTCCAGAATAATTACTGAGGTTCTCATTATAGTGTGCCTTTTTGGGGTCTCTACTGCAGGGTCATGTTGTAGGTGACAGCACCTACATTCACCTTGAAGAAACTAATTTCCCAGGAGAGAGAGAAAGAGAGAGACTAAAAAGAGAAAAAAAGAGGAAGAAATGGAGGAAGTGGCAGTGGAGGAGAGAGGCACAGAGAGAGAGAGAGAGAGAGAGAGAAGAGAGAAGATAGTGTACTTGAGACCTTGACTAAACACAAACAGAAGAGACAGGTATAGCATGAGTGTACTGCGCTTGTTTGGAATAAATCTGGCAAAGCTGGTACCAAACACCATTTCCTTTTCAGGGAGAGAACATGAATATTAGACATTAGACTCTGGACACCAGAGTTTGATATATATATATATATATATATATATATATATATATATATATATGTATATATATACTGCAAGGTTATAGCTACTTACTAGCTATAACCTTGCAAAATCATTGATATTTTGTTGCCTTGGTTTCCTCATTTATTAAAAAGGGATTTAAATGGCTGAAACCTAGTCACTGAGTTATTTTGCTACTCCTGTGGGATTAAATAAGTCACTATCACTGAATTTGGGATGGGGAAGGTGGTAATAGGGACCGGGACAATGTTGTTGGAGGAGGTTGGCAGTTCAGGGACTGTGTGGTGTTGGAAAGTAGTACCTATATTACCAGTAATAGTATTCAAATCATTGTGCTTAAAAAATTAAAATCATAATTAAAATTTGTCAATGTCTAAGAACAATTATCTTAAACACAGAAAGGCATAAGTAAGTAGCAATGTGAGTATACATATTTATAAGTTATATTTTGTAACCTAAACCTTGGAGGTTGACTTGGGGTCAATAGGTAGACAGGCACAGTAAAACTATTGGCTGCCCAGAAAAAGATTGTTGTATACTCTACTCTTTCTCACTATCTACAAGCATATTTCGGTAATGCCTCTACCTTTTCAAACTACTCATATTCCAATCATTTGACACCAAGACCACAATGTTTACTATCAAGTGACCAAAATCTCTCAAATGACCACTTTCACTGGCAGAATTCTTAGTGGATTCCATTGTGTGGCCAAGATGATATCTTGCTCTTCTCGTGAGGCTAGAGAGAGATAACTCTTGAGGTAGGGAGACCAACATTCTGCAAGAAGTCTAAGAGGCTGTTAGTTTAGACCATCAAGTTCCTAATCTCCAAAGGTTAGTGAGAAAGAATAGTGAGAACAAAGTGAGAAATCATAGTGAGAAAGAATAGGATATAGATACCAGTGTTTTAATAAATATGGGAAATGGTAATGGCAGATTAAAACTCACCACTGAATATACACAAAGAGACTTAAGTGATAAACTCTAAATATCTGCAGGGCTAGCCACAATGTGTAAAATAAGAGGGAGAGAGATGCAGAGACAGAGAGAGAGAAGAGAGAGAAAGAGAGGAAACTGGGGTACCTGCTAAGGCGGGTGGGGGATGGGAGGGGGGGGGTACATTGGTGGTGGAAATGGGGCACTGGTGGAGGGTGGGTGCTGGAATACTGTATTACCAAGAACCAATTATGAACACCTTTGTAATTGTATGTTTCACAGTGGTATAATAAAAAAATTAAAAATAAATAAATAAATAAACAATAATTGAAATAAAAAAAAGAAAGACTTGTGGAACATCACTCCATAAGCTTCATTGATAAAGTATAGAACAAGGTGAAGATTATGCCAAGTCCGACTAAAGCTCCTTAGAAACATTGTCTTGCCTGTGACTTCCATGCTTGGGGTGCCACTAGAAGAGTGGCATTGAAAGAGATGCTCTCCTGAGAAGCTATAAGAAAAAAGTATTTTCTGACATTTACAAGTGTAAAACTCTTTAGAATAGCTTCTCAAACTATATTGATCTACTATAACTACTAAAGAAATATATTTGAGGAGTGAGGAATTATTCCTGGCTCTACATGCAGGGGGCCACATAGGGTGCCAGGGATCTAACTTGGGTCATCTGTGTGCAAGTCAAGGACCCTATCCACTATACAATCTCTCTGGTTCCTAAAGAAATAGGTTTTCAAAACTATGGAAAAACTCATAAGGACTTGAGGCTAGAGAGATAGTATAGCAGGTAGGATGCTTCCCTTGCATGTGGTCAGTTCCGACTCTATCCCATATGGTGCCCTGGGCCTATCAGGAATAATTCCTGAGTGCAGAGACAGGAGTCACCCTGAACATCACCAGGTGTTTCCCCAAGACAAAAACAAAACAAAAATATTATAAGAACATGTGAGGAAGATGCAACATAGGGGGAACCCCCCAAAATCTACCATTCCATCAAGCAGCCCTACTCTAGTGCAGGTCAACCTCCTCAGACCAGGGGTGGGATCAGTGCTGCACTGAATGGTCCAAGAAGCTCCCAGCCTGTATTCAAGCTTCACCAGCACTGAGGTTATCAGAAGAGCAGTGACTTAGGAGTTGGAGGAGAGAGCTGAGTTGAAACCTCAGCCCCACTATTTACTGAATAAATAACTTATTTATTCAAAATAATATATATAAATATATATATAACTTTGAAATATAAATAACTTTGAAATATATATGTATATATTTTTCTTGTTTTAATGGCCTAATCTGAAAAATGGAGATATTTCTCCTAGAAGACCATTGTGAGAATAGAAAATGTGAATAATGTGTTGAACACAGTATCCACACTTAGCAGGTACTTAATCAGTGGTAGCTTAAGTTACCTACTCATCCAGGCACTCATATGTGAAAAGCAGAATGAATATTATATGATTTAGAACTTTGTAAATCCTCTGCTCCTTTCCTCAGTGAATAATCATTACTGAGGTCACCCTAATTATCCTATCTAAAGTTTTGAATCTGTATCACAATAGTTCTGCCCACATAATCCTCAACCAACTCCATCACTTTTGCATCATATCACTAATACTTACTAATAGACCATGTATTTTACCTAGTATTTAATCATTTATGATATGTCTTCACAGATCCCAAGTTCCACAAGGCCATAGATCATTGATGTGATGCATCTTTTGCAATAAGAAGGCCAAATTATAAGTGATCAATAAATACTTCTTGAATTAACAAAAGGCCTTAGAATCATCAGTTAGGCCTCATTTCAAAGCTAATCTTGCCTTTTGTGCTTCTACCCTTTCACAAACTACCTTTAGTTAATTTCTCTGTATCACTGTCTTCCCATTGTTCATCGATTTGCTCGAGTGGCCACTAGTAACATCTCCATAGGTCCTGCCACAAGCAAGTGTAACCGAAGGGCATCTGCTTGCTCCAGGGACAGGAAGAGCCTCAAACCATTCTTCAGGTTATGGAACTGAGGTCCATAATTGTTACTAGTTTTTGGCATAACAAGTAAATAAAATACGGTTAGCTTGCCAGGCTCTGCCATGTAGGTGGTATAGTCTCAGTAAAAGGCTCTCATCTCGAGCATTTACTGAGCATTAACCTTTAGTTAATTTACTCCTCTATAAGAGAGAAGCAATGATTTCAACCCCTGAGAGTCACGAGGAAAAAATAGACTTTGTAAAGTGTAACATCTGGAGCATAGTAAATTATACAATAACGTGAAAGATATGAAAATAAGTGTTTCAGCTTTGGGTCCACATTGACAGTGTCCAGGGCTTACTCCTGATCCCAGCACTTATACTATGCTCAGGGATCACTGTTGGAAATGCTCAGGGGACAATATCTGTTGACTGGATGGACTATGGGTTGGCTGTTTACAAGGCATGGACCCTACCCACTGTGTTACAGCTCTAGCCCATGAAATGAAATTTAAGAAAATCTTTGGTTTGGGGGAGCACTTTTTGGGTTATTCCTGGAGATATTCAGGGGTTACTCCTGACTCTCATGGCAAGCCTGGCAAGTTGCTTGTGTCGTATTTGATATGCCAAATACCAGTAACATTTATATTAGGTCATTCCCGTGACTTAATATAATGGTTTGAGGCTCTTTATGTTCCTGGAGCAAGCGGATGCCTTTGGGTTCTACTAGCATGAAACAGGACATACGGAGATATTACTGGTGCCTGCTCTAGCAAATAGATGATGAACTGGAAGATAGTGATAGTGATAGTGATAGTGACTCCTGACTCTGCATGCAGGAAAGAGCAAGAGACAAAGACCTACTGCTAGTTTTACTCTAAACTCCCTTTCTCAATATATGCTTAATTTGAAATAACAAAAATTCTATTTCTTGCTGTGTTCCTCTGTCTACTAACATCTCCAAGTCATACATAACAAGGTGGCTAGTTGGGGAATCTGGAACTTATCAAAGGTATTTAGCCTCATCTTGAATGTTTTTCATTTTTTTAAGTATTTTATTATACCACCATGAAATACAAATAAAAAAAAAAAAAGTATTTTGGGTTTTGGTCATACAGTGTTTCAGTTTTTTTTTTTTGGTGTGGTGGGTCCTGGTAATGGAATCAAGGTAGTGTTGGCTCTGATAAAATTAGTGACAGAAAGCAGTAGAGTTTCTTTGGGATTACTTTTTTGTGATAGCAAAATCATAGTCATTCCTTCAAGGAGCTTATGATTAAAACTGTCTCATATAAAGGACTCCATTCATAAACCTATTACCATCTGCACATCCACGGAGTCGGAGAGTGCTCAAGAATCAGCTAGGATCAACTTCTCGTAGTGGGCCAAGACATACTGAGACATTTTCCTAGGCTCTCTCCTTCCTATATGAAAGTAGATACGCATATAATCAATGTTTATAGTTCAAGGACTAAAGTTTCATTTTTGCTGTGTGACTTTAAGCAAGGCACTTGGTCTCTCTGAAGAGAATTATTATTTTTAAATTTTTTATTAGTTTTTTTTTTTGCATTTTTGGGTCATGCCTCACAATGCTCAGTGGTGACTCCTGGCTCTGTGCTCAAGAATTACTCCTGGTGGGGGCGGAGCAATAGCCCAGCGGGTAGGGTGCTTGCCTTGCATGCGGCTGGCCCATGCAGGCCAGGGTTTGATCCCCGCATCCCATATGGTCCCCTGAGCACCACCAGGAGTGATTCCTTCCTGAGTGCAGAGCCAGGAGAAACCCCTGAATATCGCCGGGTGTGACCCCCCAAAAAAAAGCAAAAAAAAAAAAAAAAGAATTACTCCTGGTGATACTTGGGGACAATATGGGATATTGGGGATTGAACCCAGGTTGACTGTGTACAAGGCAAACATCCTACCCCCTAGACTATCACTCCGGCCACTAAAGAGAGTTATTTTTAACAGTTGACTTTTGCTGCACATTGAATGTGTGCCTGGTGCTTCATAGATATTCATAATTCATCCAGTCATCTATTTGGCCACCTGTTGGTTTAACCAAAGTGTATTGAGTTCCAGCTTTACTCTAGGCACTTTGAATGCAGTCTTGGCCTAGGCAGCTCAACTCATTGTTTCACTGAGCTTAAATCTGATGGTGAAGACAGTCAGTAATCCACCAGACAAATGTTTGTTATTATTTATTCATTCGCTCATTCAAAAATATGTATTTAGCCTTATATGTATTAAGCCTACTTGATGAATTAATTAAGGCCAGTGTTACAAACAAGAAGCACAGGAGAGCGTATCCTGGGGGGCAGTGGGCTACATTGGTACTATAAGTTAGGGAGAATAAATGGACAATCCCATTTTTCCAGTGAAGAAATAAAGGCTTGGGGAAGTCTCAAATATTGTTCAAGGACCCACAACATTTAGTATTTGAGAACCCCACATTTGACTTATTTCCTAATTCTAAATGTATGTTCTTCACTGGTAGAGGGAAGTTGACACTGGTGGGGAATTGATATCAAATTATTGTATGCTTTGGAGCCGGAGTGATAGTATAGCAGGTAGGGCGTTTGTCTTGCATGTGGCAGACCTGGGTTCGATCCACAGCATCCCATATGGTCCCCCGAGCACCACCAGGAGTAATTCCTAAGCGAAGAATCGGGGTAACCCCTGAGCATTGCTGGGTGTGACCCGGGAAAAAAAAATTATTGCATGCCTAAAACTCATGAATCAGTAACTTTGTAAATCATGGCTCTTTAATTAAATAATGTAAATGAATAAATAAATAATATGGAAGTACAAAAAATAAATAAATAAAATGGGTATTCTTTCCAGCAGGCTAGTGAATATTTTAGGTTGGGATACATATTGAGATTGCTACTGAGGTCTTTTTTCAAAATTTGTGTGCCAAGATATTTTTTCTACCAAGATGTTCTGGTTTGTTTGGAAGGGGAATGAATATGTGTTCCAAAGAGCACTTCCAGGGGCTGGAGGAATAGCACAGTGGGTAGGGCTCTTACTTTGCAAGAAGCTGACCCTGGTATGAATCACCATACCACATGTGGTCCTTTAAGCACTGCCAGGAATGATGCCTGAATACAGAGCAGGAGCAAGTTCAGAGCACTACTGGGTGTTACCCAATGCTCCTCCCTTCCCCCCAACAAAACAAAAACTGCAAAGAGCACCTTAAGTGGTGTAATCAAGTCTAATCACACCCCTGACTAGGGTTTCAGGTACTTTCCTCCTTGCAGGGGAAGGGCTCTGCTATGGCACCAATGCCCTCTGTGGTCTAGAGGTTCTGGTCTGGTATCTCTGGCCCCCAATCTTTTCATGGGGCTCTGGCTGCAACAAGACTCCCTAGGTCCTCCTTTCACATTTATGTCATCTGGAAAACTTGAAGAATCATTCCTGCGCCCCATCTCCAAACACCAGAATCTCTGGGGAAAGAACCAAGGCACAGCACTCTACTAGAAAATTCCATGTGATTTAGTGCTAGATCATCTCATAGGTCCCTTCTGACTTGGAAAGCCTGTGCCTCTATGAAATCCTCATCCCCTCCTTCCTGACAACGGAGGGAGACATGACGGGAAGGCGCACTCAAGGGGGAGAAGGGAATGATGCATTGCCAAGACCTGTTGCTCCACTCCAGCAGTGTCTTTGTGAAAATAGTAACTTTTTTTCTGACTGATTTATGTGACAGTTGGAAAGCAGCCCCCAGAACAGCCTGTTCCTCCCCTCAGTACTATTAACATAAATATGTGCACTGGCCCTGCAGCTCTTGCTTCTCTCTATGGACAGGAGGCTTAAGGGGCCCACGAAAGCCGGAGGTCGAAGAAAAACCAGAGGAGAGGAAGTGTCATTAGAGGCACAAGAATGAAAAGGGGAAAAGGACAGGGCGTTGCTAAGAGACAATGTCAAGCTGGGCCATGGGATTAGCAGCCAGTATCAAAGCAAGTCTTTAGTGGTAAGTTCTTCCAGTAAGCCTTTTCCAAGCACTAGCTGAGGGGGAGATTATCAAAGCAATTCCATTCCAAATTGGGTTGAGGAGTCCCCTTTCCCTCTTGGTAAAAACAAAACATTAGGTGAAATGAATGTTTAAAGCACGATACTATCTAGCTTGGGGTAGGGTGAAAGTACATGCTTTCTTGGGGAGCAGCCTGAGTCCTTAACATGCTCATGTGTTGAAGAGCACATATGCTCATGCACTGAGACTGAGGCAGCTAGCTCACAGCACGGTCTCTCATTATTGGTTAACTTTATTTAGAAGCAGTGAGCACTTGAAAGGCAACTTTAAGAAAAACATAAAAATATTTTAAAATTATTTTTAAACTATTTAAAGTTATCTATTTTATTGGTATAAAAGACAATTATTGAAATGTCTAGCTTATTATAATAAGAGTCTTACATTTAAAAAAAATAATCTAGGGGCCGGAGCGATAGCCCAGCAGGTAGGGCATTTGCCTTGCATGCAGCCGGCCTGTGCCGGCCTGGGTTCGATCTCCGGCATCCCATATGGTCCCCCGAGCACTGCCAGGAGTAATTCCTGAGTGCAGAGCCAGGAGTAGCCCCTGAGCATTTTGGGTGTGACCCAAAAAGAAAAAATAAATAAATAAAAAATAATCTAATCAATGGCACTGGGTAGGTACTTTTGTTTCCTTTGCTTCAAAAGGAGAAATGTGGGCATTGAAAGTATTTCTCCAGGATGATACAAGAGTGGGGACTGGAAGGAACTTGGTTTCTAGAGCTCAAATGACCTGGATTCAAATCCTGTTCTGCTACTTGCTGAATTGGCATTTGGACAAGTTTATTAACTCCTCTAAGTTTCCTTAGGTGCTATGCCTTTAAATGTCTTGATTTACATTCTCCTTATGTAGAACCTGGGGAAAACAATGTGCCTCATAGAATTGCCAAGATTAGAGACAGTATTAACAAGGCACATAGTAGACGTTCCATACATGGCTACAGATATCACTGTTTTCAATGTGTAATGTTCTAAGGGGGAGTTTATAAGTCATGTGGAAAAGAATACTTTTTTCAAATTAAAACAAATGAGACAGGCAGTAGGATCAGAAAGGTGATAGGGTAGGTAAATGATGAACCTTCTCAGATGAAATAGAAAACTCCCCCTGCTATTTTTTTTGTTAGCCCCCCCCCTCCTACCCCCAATTCCCACCCCGCTACTTTACAGGCTGAAGTTTCTTATTCTCAATCATCAGCTGTCAACGAGCACCCACCTTTAGAATGTACAAAGGGAGAGATGGCAAGCTTTGGAGAGCAGGGGCTTAGGGTAGCTAGTGGCTCCCCAAATTGCTCCCATCTAAATCCTTAAGGAATGTGTTATATCTGATTCCTAAATTCTGGGATAGTCATTCTTTGTACATAGGTTTGTGATGAATGAATATACCATTTTGTGATGAATGAATATACCATATGGACCTTCTAGTTGATTCTGATTACCAATCAAGTTTTAAAAACATGACGATGAACGTTTGTTGCCATGTCAATTCACTCACCAGCTCTGCTCCACCAAATCTCAACTGAATCACCCAGACATGTGCCAAACTGATAAACCTTATGGTGCTGCCTGTCCATGCAGCTGAAAATCCCAGCGCACCCATGTGAGGCAGACGGGCTCAAAATCTGCCAAACCAAGGTTCCAGTAGGAGCATCTACTCGCCACCACTATAGCCAGGCTGTGGGCTCAATTTCACCACCTCATGAATATTGTCTGCAGAAACACCAATCTCCAAATGATTTTGGGTGCGGGTTGCCTAAAACTCTGGTGATTTTTTTGGTGTCAGGGTGGGTAGCTATACTTGAGGAAACCAGGGAAAGCTCTGACCACCTTCCATATCTGCCACCTTGTCCACTCTTTGGCCCAGAGCATAGATCCAGAACTGTCTGGACCACAGCACATACGTTTATTTTCTAAATCTATTGATTTTAACATTGAAACTTTGTTATCTAATTTATTTAAAAACTAGAATTGTATCAACAGTTACTGATCCGCTTTTTTCTACATTAAAAAATAAGCCAAACAGGAAAAAAAACCAAATAAACAAAGTAAAAACTGTGAAGATGAAGGCTTAAAACATCAGAGGAAGTTGTCAATTATGTTTTTGAATTCAGAGAGTTTGTGGCCATTTCATGAGCATTTTCAAACATCTTAGCATTTGAAGAACAAAATTTCTTCACTCTTTGTGGTCAGTGGTGTGGTCTGGATAGGTGGTTTGTGCCATGATAAAAGCATATGGCTGGGCACTAGGAAGGCATGGGTTCAAACCCCAATACTGAGAGAGAGAGGAAACACCATACTGGAAAACTGTGAGCAACAAAAGGTATTTGGAATGGTAGATGTCTCTGTCATTACTTTAAGATATAAGAGGCAGAAAAGAGCAACAAGAGCTTGAATTTCACCTTGGTTACTGTTCGAAAGACAACAGAAAATGAAAAATTTCAATACTTGTGTATAATGACATATTTTTCCTAAGTCACATACAGATGAATAACATATTAATAAGCAGATTTAACTAATCTTCATTTCTATATCAAATAAACCTAAAATTTACAAGAGGTATTTCATGTATTTTTCTTAACTTTTAATTTATTTTTCTTAAATTATTGAATAGATATAGTATTTGTTAAATATTAACTTTCACTTTCTAAAGTAAAAAACATGTCACTGTCTCCTTACAGACAGCATACTCATGATACAACTCATATTTGCAAGTGAAATTCTTTGTTACTACATCATTCCAGTATGATATCTGCTAAAAAAAGTAAATCCTACTGTTGTCTCTTTCTAACTGTGTAATCAGAGTCAGTAACCTTAAATTACCTGAATTTAGTTTCTTCATATCTAATTTAGGGATCATGATAATACCCATTATAATGGGTTGCTGAAAACATTAAGAACCCATATCAAGTACTCATAAAAGGCTTGGCTCACAGTAAACATTTAATTAACAGTAGCAGTCATTACCATTATTTTGTTTTAGTTCAGTTTACTTGTTTCTGTATGACAGTGGACAGGTACCTTGCTTCCTAAGCCTCGTTTTCCACATCCATAAACTAGGAATAGTTACAGCTATCTGTGGTGTTCTAATAAACACAAAGTGAAGGACTACCACATGAATACCAGCACAGAACCTGGCATCATAAGATATTAATAAATGCTGGCAGTGTTATTTGCAAGACTGATGGCCTTTTTATATTTATAACACTTGTCATTCACTCCTTTAAAACACACTGGAAACCTTCAATATAAAAACATGTTATAGGGGCTGGAGCGATGGCCCAGCGGGTAGGGCGTTGCCTTGCTCGGCGGCATCCGGCCCGGGTTCGATCCCCGCATCCCATATGGTCCCCGAGCGCCAGGACGCCAGGAATAATTCCTGAGTGCAGAGCCAGGAGTAACCCCTGAGCATCGCCGGGTGTGACCCAAAAAAAAAAAAAAAAAACATGTTATAAACACTGTGTGCATTTTGCACCCCTGAAAATGTAGTGTCCAGGAAATATGTTACCTCGTTCATTTCGAAGAGAGCACCCCTGCATGAAGCAGGAGTCTAGGTGACGGGAAGCAAATATGCTACTCATCAAGTCTAAGGAACGATTTTTAGGAAAACAAAGAATCTGCTAGAATCTTCTGCAAAGAATATGATATTTCCATAATGGATAAATGAGCTAATAGGGCACTCGCAATCTTGATAGGTGCTCTAGATAGACAATATACTTCGTTTCTTGGGTTATGAAGATTTTAGGTTGAAAGTATATTTGGCAGAGGCCAAAAGAAAGGGAACAGAATATCAAATTTTAAGAACTATATATTTGAAAATATATTTGAATATCGAAGAAAATAAAATATAAAAAAGATTGGTGGTGGGAAATGGGCACTGGTAGAGGGATTGGTGCTGAAACAATGTATGACCGAAACCCAGACATGAACATCTTTGTAATTGTATATCTTACGGTGGTATAATAAAATAGTAAAAAGAAAAGAAAGTGGGACTGTGATGAGAAATAAGATTGGAGGGTAATTTGGATTCATGCTGTCTCCAGAGTCATGCAAGGGACATGTTAAGAACTGGGGACCCATTGAAAAGTCCTAAGTCGAAGGAACATGGTGAAGTCAAATTTTAGAATATTACTCTTGCTGCTCAGTGCAGAGTGAGGGTGGTATGTGGGTGCAATGAGAGTTTTCTCATATTTGATATTGTAAGTGCTTGATTATCTTTGGGACATGTATGAAGTAAGAGAACAGGAGAATGTACTGTCACACCTGACTGGGAATTAAATGGAGATACTGCACTTGTTTTCTGTAGCAGGAGATTTCTCAGATAGACACCAACTGTCACCCTTTCTTACAATTCACACCCCTGGGGAGTCCTCTTTTCTTGAGTGTGGAATGGGTCTGGTCATTTCTGTCAAACACATAGAGTAAAATTAATGTGATACCACAATCAGATTAGGCGACAAAAGACTGTGACTTCCAGCTTGATCCCACTTGCTTGTTCCGATGAGACTCCCCTCGAAGAATCTAGCATTGTCTTCAGGAAACAGTCAAAGATGACAGACAACCTTCATTCAACCTTCCACAGTTCACTCCTAATCTGCCAACACCACTGAGTGGACATCCAATCAGGTTAGAATTTTGGTCCCGGCTGACACCTTAATAACACCTCCCGCCCCGGCCCCACCCCCAGAGACTCCTGAAGAGAGCTAAGCTCTGCTTGTTTCCTGGCCCTCAGAAATCAAGTGATGAGATAGCAGTTTTTTTCCCTAAATCTTTCAGATTAAATTGTTACACTGCAACATAGAAACAAAGATGGGCAATATAGTGAGGCTTCTGTGTGTATGTGTGTGTTTTGGGGGGAGGGGGGTGAATATGTAGGTCCTATTTAATGCTATACAAATCGAAACTCCAAACCGTGTCAGGTGGGAGATGTGACCTTTAGAGATGAATGAGGTGACTGTTTTCACTCTATACCTTTTGCTCAAAAGTTGTCTCAACTCTATAATCCTGTTCTTCTAGAAAGTCTCCTAAGAGCATCTATTAATGAATTCCACATCTGGCTCTGCAGGGCCAATCCAAATTCTTCTATCCTTTTCCCTGGATTCTGTTCCCAGTGATGCACTCTCTATGCCCTTGAAGTGCGTATTTTCTACACATAATCTGTTGTCTTTGGAACAGGCTTAGGAACAAACTGGAAAATCTACACATGGAGACCCAGGTGTGGAAAGTCAGACCCTGGGTTCAAATTCTTCTCTTGTATGGGTTTCTTTCCCTTCCTTTCTCCCTCCGGAGACTGACAGCTTGCCACATCACACTCCCTTACTCATCCTCTCTCTGCCTTAAACATTTCTCATCAGCTCACATGAAGGAAAACACAAAGTTTGGAGCAACTTACTTAACAGTTTTGCAGTTTTGGGGAAATTGACTTTCTTTTCTGAGTCTTCATTTTCTTTTACTGCAAAACATACTTTTCTCAGGTTATTTTGATTAAGAAAGGAGCTGAGTACCTGAGGTAAGGAGCAAGGCTTGACCTTTTCTGAACCTCTTGTGGGTGTGATTGAGCAGTTTCCCTTCTCAAACTTTTGTATGGCAAACCTGAAAACACTCCAGTGGTTGCCAGACCAGCTGCCGGAGATATGTCATGAATAGCCTAAGGAGGCAATTTGCTTTCAAAGAGAAACAGCAGAGGGAATAAAAGACAAAACAGCCAGCAGCAGGCCCAGCCCTGAACCAGGACAATTTGGCACTTGGCAGCTACAGCAGCAAAAGGGACACCGCCCAGAGAGTGTGTCTCTGCAGGACTTCACAAGCTCAGGACTGTCCCAATACCCCACGCTTATTGAGAAGATGAGGGTTGCCTATAGCACTTGTACCAGTCTAACAAGGGTGACCTGAAGTTGCCTTGCCTTTTTTTTTTTCAATGCACAACAGCAAGCACCTCCTTCTGCTATAGTCTGTTTTCTCTAATTATTTTTCAAGGAGGGCAAAACAGATACAAGAGCATCCCTGTAAAAGGTAGGCAAGATACTGTTTGCCACCATTTTGGCACACTGAAACTCAGAGAGTGACTGTCTGGTCGGTTATCATACAGGAATCTTGGCTGTGTGTATTTTGGGAAGACAATGAGTGGATGCCAGAAATATAGATCTGGTGTCCTGACTTGAATCAGATAGGGTGGGTTCTGCTGCACTGCCTTCTCCTTCTAGGATAGTTCCTCCCCTCTGTGCCTACATCCTTAAAGGATTTCCCCATTCCCCAGCCCTGTGTTTTTATTTGTTATTTCAGTAACTCTTATATTATCTTCTAACACTGCCTGACATTGGCAGACTAATTTATATTTCTATCTGAAAGTGGTCCATTCACCCTTCCAGAACATAGCTCAGTATGAGAAGGATTTCATTAACTCAGTCATCTCCAACTCCTCATTCACCCTCTGATGGCTAGAAACACCTCTGCCTTACAGATGAGAAAGCGGAGACTCATGTAAGATACATGGCTATCCCATGGTCATATAATTAGCTCCTGTGAGAACAAGAAGTAAAAAGGGAATATTACTATACTATCCAAGACAGAAGCTACAGATCACTAGTGGCTTCTGAGCACATACACTGTGTAATCCAAACTTATCTGTAATGGAAATGTAAAGTGCATACTGATTTTGAAGAAAGTACAATGAAAAGCTATTTACATATAATTTTATATTGCATGAAATTACTTTTATATAGGGTGAAATAAGTTAAGTTTTATTTCCCTGTTTCTTTTCACTTTTTGTTTCTTGTTTGGGGGCTATATCTGATAATACTCAGGGCTTACTTCTGGCTCTGCACTCAGGAATTGCTCCTTGTGGTGCTCAGGGAACCATAGGTGATGCAGGGAATGGAACTTCGGTTGGCCGTGTGCAAGGTAAATGCCCTACCCATTGTACTATCACTTTGGCCTCTTCACTTTAAAAAAAACCTCTAGAAGATGTAAAATTATATAAGTCAAACTGTATTTCCATGAGGTGGCATTGGCTTATATTTTTAATAACTTCACATGGTAAGATCTAAAGTGTCAGTACACGACATAGTAACTGTTAGAACTAATGTAATTCAGTAATCCAATGTAGATTTCCCTCATCTGACTTCTGAATCTCATTTATATTTTAAAAATTTGTTCTTTAATTTGCCACATTACATAGGTATGTATATTGACTACTCAGCATAGACTACTGCACATGGTGAGTCTCAACAATTGCATGAAAACATCTATTAATAAGGAATTGAGAGAAATTCTATCTGAGCCACCAAAGGAGTAAAAAGAGGGTCAGTAATTGGAAGATCATGTGGCAGCTCACACATGTAAAGGGAGGACTGAGTGAATAATACCAGGAATAGGACTCAAAAGACAAAATGTTGGGCGAGCAATAGTTCAGCGGGTAGGGCGTTTGCCTTGCATGCGGCCGGCGCATGCTGGCCGGGTTCCATCCCGGGCATCCCCGGCATCCCATATGGTCCCCGAGCACCGCCAGGAGTGATTCCTGAGTGAAGAGCCAGGAGAAACCCCTGACCATTGCAGGGTGTGACCCAAAAAAGCAAAAAAAAAAAAAAAAATGTCCTCTCTCTCTCAGTCAGCTCTTAGTCTGTGTCAGTTCCATGTCCTAATTCCCTTCTGCCCATAAACAGAGGAGCTGTGAAAACTACTTTCAGCTCTTTCATCCCATGTCTGGAGTCAAAGGGTACTGTAGCAGTACTGTAGCATTACCAAACTGGACTCACATTGGCTTCCGCTGACCACATGGTGGATCTCTCAGTTCAATCACAGCTTGGAATGGCTAACTGACCCAGCTAGATCATGAGCTCATCATGTTACCAGACAGATGTGTTAAGTTGTTCTGCAACAGCATTAAAACCAAGTCAGAGAAGAAATGACTGCCATAGAAAAAGGACTTTTTTTTGCTTTTTGCTTTGCTGAGGGCTTAGGGGTCACTCATGGGCCTGTTAGGCCTAGCAGAGGCCATATCCAGCAGTGCGAGGGAGGAGACCTGCGGACAGGGTTTGAACTTGGAGCCTTGGGCAAGAAAGTCCTTGAGGCTTCTTTCTGGTCCCAGGGATTCTGTCTTGATGCAGAATCAACAAAAGTACAATTCCACACTTTCTTTCTGAATGTCTCTATTTTTTGTCCTGTGGAAATGAAGTTGAGGAATTATAAAAATGCCAATCAAAGAGCTGGGGAGATATAATGGTTGGATGTCTTGCTTTGTGTACCCTAGGCCCTGTGTCGGACAACTGGTACTGAATTGTTCCTTTCCACCAACAGCACTGACAGGACTAACCCTGGTGACCCCCAAGCATAGCCAGGTTGAGCCCCTATAATGAAGCACAAAATTACTAGATTGAGTATCTCGGGTAGTGACCCCAGGCCCCTAAGCATTGCTGGGAGACTTATCAAAATATCAATAAAAGTAAAGATGAAACTTGTCCTAAAGCTGCAGGACATAGAAAAGTTCAAAGGAAAACTATTTTAAAGACTAGAAGTCTTTCTGAAGGTGGCAAAAAAGAAATAGACACACAAAATTCCAATGTAAATATTCATTTAAAAATGAACACCTTTGTCCATTATGATTATGACATTTTTGTGTGTGTTTTAGGGCAACATCTGGAAATATTCAGGGCTTACTTCTTTCTCAGTGCTCAGGTATCACTCCTGGAGATGCTTAGAACACCAAATGCGGCATCAGGCTAAAACCTGGTTGGCTGTAAGCCAACTTATTTTAAAATGGCTTTACTGATCTTCCTTCCAAATGTGCTACAGTCATTAGAAAACTAATTCTTAATGACTTGTGTATAGCATTAATTTGCCCCAAATAAGAAAAACTGTGTAATGGTACAGGTGAATTTTTCTTTTTTAATTTTTCACTCTTCCAGGCCACCTCTAAATAAAATTATTTCAGATTATCTATGTAAGCGCTGTCTTATACGCCCATCTAACCTTGGCCTCCATGAGTCACTGTGAAGGTAAGAATGGAAACTTAAGCTCAGAGGTTTGCTTAGAGTATGATTACATTCAATGTATTCCAGGCCTCAGTTACCTCCAAAGACAGCCCCTCTCCCCACGTCCTTCTCCCCCAAATGTCTTCTCACCCCAAAAATAAGTGTCTTACCTGCTGTTCTGTCTCCCCAGTTTCACACTTGACTTCTTATCACCATTGAATTCTTTCTACTCATTTCTTGCATACTAATAGTGGACAACACAGAACTTAAGTAGTTCTGGTCTAATAGGTGAATACTCTTGTTCAGTTAGTTAATATTTCTATTGAACAACAGACCCCTGAAATAAATCCCTTTAGAGATTTATTAGAGAAACATGAAAGTCTTCTACTTACAGTTCAAATTGTTTTTCATATACAAAAAAATGCATTTCTTCACCAGGTGGTGCTTAGCTCCCCATCCTAAGCTTTCTTTATTCTACGAAGGGTATCAGCTTAGTGCCATTGCCCCACAACTTGCAATATCTAAGAACATCCCTTCCTTTATCACTTGGTCACGGGACTCACATTTAAACATATGTCATTCAAGTTGAGAAAATTGGGCTTCGGGACTGTAAATGTAATTAAAGTTAAACATTCAGACACTGAAGAGGCTTTGGAGTAAGTTACAAGACAATCCACACATGTCCAGAAAACCCCATTGGGTATCCTGAAACATATAAACCTTTATATTAGCTTTACAGAGGCATATTTTTGAAAGTATGTGCCCATATTCATTTCTCACTATTTCCTTTATTTTTGAAAAGATAGTGTGTGTGAGTTTACTCTCTTATTTTCTTTCTGACTATTCAGTTTCGCAAAGACAAAGAGGTGAAATTCTAACTTTTCAGCTCAGATGAAGGTTCTTCTCTAAACCATAGGGGCAGAAAGAGCTGCTCTTTGCTATGCATGCCTGAAGCATTATGAAAATAAGAGTCAGGTTTCTTGGCTGGGAAGCCTTCATTTGGGGAGAAGGACGTGGGGAGAGGGGCTGTCTTTGGAGGTAACTGAGGCCTGGAATACATTGAATGTAATCATACTCTAAGCAAACCTCTGAGCTTAAGTTTCCATTCTTACCTTCACAGTGACTCATGGAGGCCAAGGTTAGATGGGCGTATAAGACAGCGTTTACATAGATAATCTGAAATAATTTTATTTAGAGGTGGCCTGGAAGAGTGAAAAATTAAAAAGAAAATTCACCTGTACCATTACACAGTTTTTTCTTATTTGGGGCAAATTAATGCTATACACAAGTCATTAAGAATTAGTTTTCTAATGACTGTAGCACATTTGGAAGGAAGATCAGTAAAGCCATTTTAAAAAGTAGGGAATGTGACAGGGGTAAGGGGAGACAGCAGCGGTATAGTTTCCTCCTGGAAGCTTTCATGTTTAATTAAATCTGTATATTAAACATTTTTACCCTTCACATTTTAAACCTAGCCAACTAGTATCTGGCACAAGAATTGAATCTACATGTCTAGCTTTTGCAGGTAATGGTGAGTCACTGTTGTAACCAAATGGGAGGAAAGAAAACATACACACAAAAAATGTGCTCCTTCTTACTAAAAACACAGAATGTCATTTCTGGAACAGTCAGTAATTTCTAATTAAACACTGCTGGTTTTATCTTAAAGGGGGCCATTACGTAGTTTTGTTTTTGTACACATATTTTTTTTGTATCTGAGGCTACTATAGAGCATAAAATTGGAATAGAATCCACTCTTCATGCAAAGAGCTGAGTAGCTCCTTGTAATTATTTTTTCCATATAAAATAATGGCTATGATGTCAATGGTCATGAGATGTAAGTGTCCACTTAAAAAATATAATTAGAACTATTGTATTTAACTTCAGTCACTGAAAAGAGTAAGAATTTTAGAAATAACGTTCTCAGTTAAATGTTCTAATTCAGATATTTTTCCTTTCCCTGAGACATTGATTTTTTTTTTTTTATCTCCCAAGATGTATTCCAAAACTTTGCCTTGAGATTTATGGGATCTGGAAAACAGCTTGCGTGCATTTATCCAGAACTGAGAGACAAAAGTAATTTGATATTCCATGCTGAATTTTCTCCCAGTAATCAAGCACGGAGTCAAGTGGACCAGAGTTATCAGTGACTTCCTAAAGATTAGCCAGGCAGTTCCAAATTCAGAGCTCCTTATCACACTCATCTCACAGCCTCTGTACATACCATTTCCTCCACATATTACTCGCTCAACTCTCACACTTCCTGGATCTCCTACTCACCATTATTCAGTTTAATACATGCAATCAAACATGGTAGGTACTCTATAACTATAAATACTTTATTTAGCCAACCCCATCAAAAAATGGGGATATGGACAGAAACCTTCTCAAAGAAGAAATTCAAATGGCAAAAAGGCATATGAAAAATGCTCTTCATCACTAATGATCAAGGAGATGTAGTCAAAACAATGAAATATCATCTCACACTACAGAGACTGGCACACATCCAAAAGAGCAAGAACAACCAGTGCTAGCATGGATGCGGGGAGAAAAGGACTCTCATTCATTGTCGGTGGGAATGTTGCCTGGTAAAGCCTTTTTGGAAAACAATATGAACATTGCTCTGAAAACTAGAAATTGAGCTCCAATTTGACCCAACAATACCACTCTGAGAATATAGCCCGGGCCCCAAAAACACACAGCAGAAACACCATCTGCACTTCTATGTTCATTGCAGCACTATTCACAATAGCCAGAATCTGGAAACAACAGAGTGCCCAAGAACAGATGACTGGATAAAGAAGCTATGGTACTTCTACACAATGGAATGATATGTAGCTATTAGGAAAACTGAAGTTATGAAATTTGCCTATAAATGGATGAACATGGAAAGCATCATGCTAAGTGAAATTAGTCAGATGGAAAAGGACAGATATAGATGAATACATTCATTTGTGGGCTATAAAAATACAGTATAACAGTAATATCTAAGGCCAGGCAAAATAGGGACCCAGAGGACTTGTCAATGGTTGGAATCTACCACGATTGTGTGGGGACTCGGCTTAGGTAAGATAGAGAAGGAATCAATGTGTTCATAAATGTTGGAAATGGTAACACAAGACTAGAGCTGAGCATTGAGCGTATATAAAGGGATATACATACATACCTAAAAGGATATAACCACTAAATGTATGTATTTCAAACCACAATGATGCGAAAAGAAGGGAGGTAGGGCGGGGAGAGAGAGATAGTGAGTGAGAGAGAGAGACAGAGAGAGAGACAAGTGCCTGCCATTGAAGCAGGCTGGGTGAGGAGTAGGATCTGGGGATATGGGTGTTGGGAAATGAGCACTGGTAGAGGGATGGGTGCTGGAACATTGTATGACTGAATCCCAATCATGAACAGTTTTGTAACTGTATATCTTACTGTGATATAATTAAAAAATCAACTAATGGTTATGCCATTTATTCATGGGGTAGAGGGCTCCAAACTTATACAGAACTAAAACATGGGTCCAAATGAGAAACTGACATTTTTCAGAGGTCATACTATCCATTCCCTGCCTCAAAACCAAGACTACAACAGGCCTTTTGATTTTTCAGAAACTTTAATCCCCAATACAGATTTTGACAAACTCCAGAGATGATATGAAAGCATATCATCTCTGTCCTACATGGGCTTTAAAAATCTGTCCATATATTTTGTATCTATGGTAGCAAACTTACAAGATGCTCCCTATAAATTCACCCATATCGTCCTTCTATTCATTCCTTCATATCCATACCTTCCACACTGAATCAAGGCTAACTTCTTTTGCTAACTTCTGAGGCCAAGTTGTAAAAGGCATTGCAGTTGTTACCCTGTCTTTGGTACCTTATATGGCTAATGCAGCTAATACAGCTGCTTTGGTGGAGGATATACAAGCAGGTCCATTAGAAAAACTATGTGACACAGAGCAGAGACTCCTGCCACTACCATCTTGTTACCATGTGGGTAAACCACCAGGGAAGTGCTTTCAAAGCCATAGAGTTCCTTAAGAACTAACCCCAGATTGCATTGATCTGGAAGAAGCCAAATACTATGGAAATGCTTTCAGATGCTTTACACCTCAACATCATCTCTGGAAGATGTTCAGAAAGATGAAGTTATTTTTTCTCATCAAATTTTGTTTGAAAACATATTTTTAATACTTATTGCAACTAGAGTAAATCAATATATTTCTTATTCACTATCTACTCAGTTAAAAATTAGCTGTTTAGCTTAACCAACAGGTTAAGAAAAACTCGAAAACCATTATATATTTTTGCAATTAGGTTTGAAAGTTCAGAATACTTCAGTCAAAGGTAACCATGAAACTCCTTTTTGGAGAAGATACTCATATTTCCCTCCAGGATGTGTTTTTATTTTTCAGAACTGCAACTGTCCTTCTATAGTGTGTAAACGGTCATGAACAAAGAAACAATGTTTTTCTTCATGGAAGACAACATAAAATATCTTTTATTCATTAAAAAGATGTTAGACCACATTACTCTATAATTATAAAAAATGTTATAGGTTGTGCTATTGCTGCTCTCCCTGTCCATTTTGTTACATTTTTATGCCACTGAGTATGTCTCTCTCTCTTCTATTTTCATTTTTTTTTCTCAAGTGATCTTAGTTTCTTCCTTTTCATTTAGGTTTGCCATGACAGAAAATTTCTGCTTTTTTTGTCAAGAATATAATTGTAATCATTCCTTCACGGAGATATAACCCCCTGTACCATTATACCCTAATCTCAATGTCAAAAGTAATTTATCTGTATTTTAAATGGTTTATTTTTTTCTTACAGAAATAATAAATGCCCACTGTAAATTAAAATACCAAATAATATAGTAATATGTAAAGCAGGAAGAAAATCATTCTGTTCCCTATAAGACTTTGGTTCCAGTCTTTGAAAGCTTTAATGCTATATTTTCATTTCATATATTATATTTAAATGTCTTTACAAATAAAATCATTTAACAGATAGTATCATGTAGTAGTTTTGTTTGTTTAGGGGAGGGAGTTGGGTTATATGTGACTCTGCTCAGGGATAATTCCTGGCTCTGTGTTCAAGAGTGACTCCTGGTGATGTCCAAGGGACCATGTGCATTTCAGTGGGTCAAACCCAAGTTAGTTACATATAAGTCAAACACCTGTCCCTGTACTATTTCTCTGGCCCCAGTAGCATGTGACTTTATTATTTTTATAGAGGCTGCACCCAATGAGAGTGGAGAAAGCTACAGTGTGGGTAACTCCCTCAGATTCTTAGTTCTGTGGTGGTAGGCTTCACACCTCTCTTTTAAAGTTCATAAATCGGGAGACCAAAAAATTGTATAATGGTAAGATGCCTGCCTCACATGCAGCTGACCTGGGTTCAATCCTTAGCCTGCCAGGTGTGATCCTGAAAACATAGACAGAAGTAAGCCCAGAGTGGGCCCAAAACCAAAAAAAAAAATTCTGAAACGCATGTGGATACATCTAGAGAACAGCAATAACTACGTGTATTAAGCCGTTTTGGCACCCAACTTTGTACAGAATACTAGAACAACACTTTCGGTCAAATGTTGTTAATGCCATCATTTTTTATATGGAAACATTGATATGTAGAACATCCTTCAACCTTCTTATTTCTACAAACTGTCACCTGCCCTGAAGATCTGTCCACAGACTGGACATTATAACCAAGGAGGCAGACCAGTGGCTTTCAATGTCTACACCTCTTGACAAACTTGGGTCCATGTGATTGAGGAATGCTGATTTACACTGCAAGTGAGTTGCCTAAAACCATACGCTGGCTGGATTGAGTCAAAGCCAATATTCAGATTTAGTTCAAAGTCTAAATTCTTACCTACAGTTTATGTGAGTATTGAAAATCCAGCTCTTCCTTGAACTACATGCTCCTGGCTCCCTTCCAACTCTCTACCTCCTGCACTAGCCATCTAATCTAGACCTGGACTCATTTTCCTTTCCTCTTCTGTGTACCTCCTTCATGACAGAACCTTCCAGCGCCTTCCTGAATTACTTAGCTCTCTGCTTTACTTTTGGACTTTGAATAGCATTTTGCTTTTCTCAGGGAGTATTTTAACTCCTAAGAAGTGGGTATAGCAGAATGACTGCATTTATCTGCATAACATAAATATATATGTACATATTATGATACCAATATCCAAGGTCAAGTGAAACATATATATCATGAGGTCTTGTCAAAGGTGGAAATTATCACAAACATGTGGGAGTCAGAGGCTAGGTAAGACAGAAAATGGAACAGTGTGCTAACAATTGTTGAGGGTACTAATGTCAACCTAGAACTGAGCATTAAATAGAGGCAAAAAAGATACACATGACAACCATTTAATGTATGTTCTGTAATCCATAGCCTGGAAGGGAAGGAAAAGAGAAAGAGAGAGAAAGGGAAAGAAATAAAGAACCTGCCATAGAGGAGGGTTGGGGAAGGGGGGAGGGAACCGGGGACGTTGGTGGTGGGAGATGGGCACTGGTGGCGGGATGAGTGCTGGAACACTGTATGACCAAAACCCAAATATGAACTTTTTAATTGTATATCTTTGTAATTGTAAAAATAAAAAATTAAAAAAAAGAAGTGGGTATAGGCTGGATTTGACGATTATGGGGGTGATGGAGACTTAATTTGGGAGGTCCTACTTGTAAGGTCTACAAGTTCCATTATTTATAAATTAGAATATTTAGATACAGTTTCTCTCTCCACCCCGACACTCTTACACTAATTTTGATTCTGCTAATCACTAACAGGATTGATGCTCTCTTCCTGCACTTCCACCTTCCATGTCTTGAGTGTGTTCACATAGCTCTGAAACCTGCTGCTCCAGAAACAGAAGGAAGACAAGCATCCTTAGAGGTGGGGAGATGGAGGTAAAGGGGGTCACCACATGAAGGTGAACCAACTGGGCTGAGTTTCTGGACTGGGTGGCCAGGGTAATGACGTGTTACTCTCCTAAATCGGTACCATGTCATGATGTGAGGGCACTCCCAGCCTAAACCAGTCATTATGCCTGTGAGAGCATGCTGTTTGAGACAGAAATCTGAGCCCTCTGAGAGGGAGGTCGTGGGCTCCCGTGCTGGCACCAAGTGGAGTGCAGCTTTTCTCCTGTGGGAAGCAATAGACCATCACAGCAACGTCACAACTCTGGAAACAGTGGGTTCCTAACCAGCATGGTGGCAGAGAGCCCTGGGCCCTTCACACAGCATCTCCTCTCTATATGAGTGACTGTTGGGCTACAGCCTTTGAACCATCACATCTCTGAGGATTCGATTTCTGGGAGTTACCAAACAGGCTTTGTAAATTAGCATTAATCACACAGCATACAGAATTAACCATTTACCCCCACTGGAACCATTAAGGGAAAGGTGTTCTGCTGGAACACATTATGACTAGGTCCCTGAGGTCAGCTACCATCAGCCAGAAATGAGGACCCAGGCCATGTGAGTAGTGAAGGGCCCTGTTGTCATTTCTAGGCTCAAAGGAAATAATGTGATTAACTAATTGCCCTTTTTGGGCAGAGCCTGGCAAGCTACACGTGTAGTATTTGATATGCCAAAACCTGTAATAATAATAGACCTCATTCCCATGACCTAAAGGAATGGTTTGAGGCTCTTCATGTTCCTGAAGCGAGCAGAGGCCCTTGGGCTATACTGGCATGCGAACAGGGACAAACGGAGATGTTACTGGTGCCTGCTCGAGAAAATTGATGAACAATGGGAAGACAAATCATACAAGTGATACTAATTGTCCTATGATTCATATGAGCGTCTTCAGTAAGCATTGGCTAGGGTTTGGTAGCCTGTTTTTTTTTTGATTTTTGATAAGAATAGAGAGTGCTGTCATTTAAGACTAGGGGTCATGCTTGTATCAGCAATTTTCTATCTGAAAGTTACTAGAAACTATATACAATATATTTAATTTTCAGAGCCTTAGTTATGTGTGTGTGTGTGTGTGTGTGTGTAATGGAAGTTTCTCCCCCCTTTTGCAATTTTTTAAAATTGTAAAGGTCTTATCAAGATTCTAAAAACACTGAAACTTCTCAATAAGTGGAAGTTTACTGATGTATCATTGACTCCTGCAGTTCTACAGAAATATTACCTGGGTGAATGGAAAGAAACACATTACTGTGATGATCCTAGTACTAAGCTTCACAGTGGCACTGAAGATCTCTCTTCATCTTTTCTTTTTGCTGCAGACTGATTTTACTGTCAGATAGGTGCCTTAAGGTTTCAGATGTGTCCTGTCATGGTTAGAAATGAAGGTGAGGGCCTCTCTCTCCCTTCTGATTCCCCTAGGAAAGAAACTAAGATGGGTGTCATGGCTCTTTTATATGCAAAAACTAGAAAGTGACACTCTACTTAGTTTGGGTTGTAATTCTTGGGAAAAAATCTTTAATGACTGTGAGACCCAACCTTTGAACTATTAAATAGACATGTTGTTTACACATTATCATAAGGTTCACATTAGATAAGTTTTGTGAAAATAGTCACTATTGTTTTTTGAAGTGTTGTCACTATATATAATCATCATTTTGATAATAAATATATTTTACAGATTTATTTTTGGCTAAAAGAACAATTGGAAATAAGTGTCAAAATGACAAGAAAGGCAAGAAAGACAGTAAAGAGGATATGGCAGTTGCTTCATAGGCAGTTGACCCGATCTGATCTCCAGCACTGTATCCCAAGCATGGCCAGTTATGGCCCCTGAGCACAAAGCCAGAGTAAGCACAGCTTTGTGAGGCCTGTACGCACCCACCACACCCATACTGAATAGCTGCAAATCACGTGCAAAATCGTAAAGGTCTACCTTTACTGAGGTGTGTTCAGTAATTACCACAAACTGGAGTGTCCCTCATCTCATTTAAGGGTAGGTCTGTCAGAAATAATAGGGGGTGCCCAGGTAGATTTTTCTTTTCTTTTTATTTTATTTATATATTTGTTTTTGCTTTTTTGGGTCACACCTGCTCTGCACCTAGGAATTAATCCTGGCTTTGCTCAGAGAACCATGTGGGATTCTGTAGATCAAACCTGGGTCAGCACATGCAAGGCAAATGTCCTGCCTGCTATGCTATTGCTCCAGCCCCTTTATTTTCATTTTAAAAAATGAATTTATTTGTAGGCGTGCAACTTATATATCACTTGAGTCACACATATAAAAGTGATTTTGTTGTTTATCTAAAAATAAAACTTAATTGGTCTTTAAAGTAGATGAGTAATCAAGGCTTACTGAGAACATTAAGAACTAAACATGTTAGAATGGGGCCAGAGTGACAGTACAGTGGGTAGCGCATTTGCCTTTACACAGCCAATCTCCCTGGCTCCCCCTATGGTCCCATAAAACTGCCAGAAGGAATTCCTGAGTGAAGAGTCAGGAGTAACCTCTGAGTACTGCCAAGTATGTGATCCCCTACCATACCCCCCCACCCAAATGTACTAAAAGTGTCAGAAGCCCAGGGTGATGGCTAAGTGGTCAGCATGAGGCTGGCACAGTCATTTGTGATATCCACATTACAACAAAGTGTTAAACTTCCAGTGAGTACCACAACCATTTGTATTATGACCCCTGGCCAGCACAACATCAACAATAAAAAGAAAGGGTGAAACAAAAAATAAAAAGAGAAGGAAAACCATTAGAGGAGCAATGGAGTAAAGCCTTACGCAGCAAGCACATGCTAAGAGCTATCAGTTAGGACCACAATGTAGGAGAAGGAAGAGAGAGAGAGGGAGAGGAGAGGAGATAAAGAACCTGCCATTTAGGCAGGTCGTGGAGGGGAGGAATTGGGGACATGGGTGGTGGGTGATGGGCACTGGTGGAGGGCGGGTGCTGGAACACTGTGTGACCGAAACCTCAAACGGAAACAACATAGTAATTGTATATCTCATGGTGGTATAATAAAATGTGTTTTTTTTTAAAAAAAAAAGAGCTATCAGGAAGGAAATACTGAATAAAGATCATGGGGATCGGCTCAGGCCAGACTTACTGCACCAAATTCCAATAGACCACGTAACTGGGTAGCCTTGAGCAATATACTTCACACTAGTTCAGGGATGCAAAAGCTCTGAGTTTTCTTTTTGTTTTTTTAACTTTTTTTTCACTTTTTTCTTTCTGGGCCACACTAGACAATGCTCAGGGTTATTCCTGGCTCTGCACTCCAGGAATTACTCCTGGTAGTGCTCGGAGGACCATATGGGATGCCGGGGATCGAACCCAGGTCAGCCACATGCAAGGCTAATGCCCTACCCCGCTATGCTATTGTTCCGGCCTCTCTGAGTTTTCTTTTCCATAAGGTGGTAAGAATATTCTCTTCCTTGGAACTGCTGAGTGTCAGTCAAGGTTAATGCATAGGAAGGCGTATGCATAGAATAACAAGGCCACAAAAGTTGTCCAACATGACAGCACTTGTTATGTTACTTTCACTAGTTTACTCTACCTTACTTATGTCATTTTCTCCATTGCTAATATTTAAG